>LPNX011223741.1:438468-475639 GCA_001517045.1 Pseudotsuga menziesii | reverse complement strand
TGAATGCGGGAAGAAGGCGGAAGTTCCAATTTATAAGCAACAGACCCAATCTTTTGAAGAATCCTATATGGCCCATAGAACTTTGGAGCGAGCTTATGACGCCTTTTGAGTTTTAGTGAGGATTGCTTGTAAGGCTGGAGACGAAGAAAAACCATATCACCGGCTTCAAAAGTGCGCTCAGAACGGTGTTGATCAGCTTGTTACTTCATGCGATTTCTTGCCATGTGAAGATTTTCGCGCAAAATTCGAAGAACCTCATCGCGGTTTCGAAGGACCGCGTCAACTGCCTGAACTGGAGAACTGCTGGGGGTGTAAGGAAGAAGAACTGGCGGTGCCTGACCATAAACTGCTTCATATGGAGTCATTTTAGAGGCAGTGTGGTAAGAGGTATTGTACCACCATTCAGCGAGAGGGAGCAACTTTTCCCACTGATGTTGTTGCTCAGAGGAGAAGCAACGAAGATAAGTTTCCAAGCATTTATTGATAATTTCAGTCTGACCATCCGTTTGTGGGTGATAACCTGAACTCATCTTCAGTTTGGTGCCAGTGTGGTGAAAGAGTTTTGTCCAAAAATGACTGGTGAAAGTCGCATCACGATTCGAGACAATGGAAGAAGGCATTCCATGAAGACGAAAGATCTGGTCCAGGAAAATTTGAGCAATGGAGGAGGCTGTATAGGGATGGCTGAGAGCACAAAAATGACTATATTTGGAGAGGCGATCAACCACAACCAAAATCACAGTCTTCCCTCCAGATTTAGGGAGCCCTTCAATGAAATCCATAGAAATATATGTCCATATCCGGGTAGGTATGGGCAAGGGTTCGAGCAATCCCGGAAGGGGTGTTGTTTCACCCTTATTGCGCTGGCAGGTATCACATTCAGCCACCATCTGTTGAATTGTCCTTTTCATGCCCTGCCAAAAGAAGTTGCGCCGTGCCCGTTCATACGTTTTGAGAAAACCAGAGTGCCTAGCTGACGGAGAAGCATGGAGTTCATAGAAGATAGCTTGTTGAAGAGTTGTGTTCTGGGGAAGCACCAGACGACCCTTGTATCTCAGTGAAGCACCATCCCAAGAGTAATGTGGGACAGCATAAGGGTTGTTTTCCAAGCGTTGGATGATTTGAGATAATGAAGAGTCATTGACATAACCCTGTTGAACCGATTGCAACCAATTTGGAACAGGTATAGAAATAGCGGAAAGAGAACCTTGGTCATCAAATGTGCAAGAAAGGGCATCCGCCACAATATTGTCCTTACCCTTCTTATAAGTGATCTCATAGTCATAACCCATGAGTTTGCTAACCCATTTCTGTTGTGCTGGGGAGGATACACGCTGTTCTAGGAAATATTTCAGACTTTGGTGATCAGTCTTGATGCAGAAATGATTCCCTAAGAGGTAGGGTCGCCACTTTTGTATTGCATGCAAAATAGCCATCATTTCCTTCTCATATGTAGAGGCAGCTAAATTCTTACCGGAAAGGGCTTTGCTGGTGAACGCAATGGGGTGTTCATCTTGAAGGAGAACAGCACCAAGTCCATTGCCATAAGCATCACTCTCAATAGTGAAGGGCTTGGAAAAATCGGGCATAGCGAGAACAGGTGTAGTACACATAGCTTGTTTCAGCTTGTCAAATGCACACTCAGTAACATGTGTCCAGGTAAAAGCATCCTTTTTCAACAGAGCAGTTAATGGAGCTGCAATCTTCCCATAATCCTTGACAAACTTGCGGTAGTAGCCAGTCAACCCCAAAAAACCACGAAGGCTCTTGAGTGTCTTAGGAGGCGGCCAATTGTTCATGGCAGCGATTTTGGCAGGATCCACATGAACCCCTTCTGCTGAGATAATGTGCCCGAGATACTCAACTTCCTTTTGGCCAAAAACACATTTAGACTTTTTGGCATGGAGATGATGATCAGAGAAAAGTTGCATTACAAGAGCCAGATGCTGGAGATGTTCAGCCCATGTTTTACTGTAGATGAGGATATCATCAAAAAATACCAGAATGAATTTCCACAAATAGGGTCGGAATATTTTATTCATCAAGGCCTGGAATGTGGAAGGAGCATTAGTGAGACCAAAGGGCATGACCAAAAACTCATAGTGGCCATCATGTGTGCAGAAAGCTGTTTTAGGGATATCATCCTCATGAACCTGAATTTGATGATACCCAGAGCGAAGATCCAACTTGGAGAAAAATTGAGCACCATGAAGCTCATCAAGAAGCTCATCAACAACAGGAATTGGAAACTTATCCTTGATGGTGAGGTGATTAAGTGCTCGAAAGTCAATGCAGAGGCGCCATGACCCATCTTTTTTGCAGACAAGAAGAACCGGTGAAGAAAAGGAACTTGTGCTTAGGCGAATAATACCTTGCTTCAGTAAGTCCCTAACGAGGAGTTCAATCTCTGTTTTTTGGTGAAATGGGTAGCGATAGGGCCTGATGTTGGGAGGAATGCTTCCAAGAAGGAGCTGAATACGATGGTCCTCTGGTCGTGAAGGTGGAAGTCCCACTGGTTCAGCAAAAACACCTGTATATCGATCCAGAATTTGTTGGAGATCCAAAGGAGTAGTGGGGGCCGCTGATGGTTGCATTTTAATGGAATGGAGCTGAGCGATGACACCATGGGAACCTTCTTAAGGAGTTTTTCCATGCGATGTGAACTGATGATGCTGAGAGACCCTGGTTGTAATCCTTTCAATGTGTGTTTGTGTCCATCGGGGGAGAACTGCATCCAAAGTTCAGCAAAATCCCATAATATAGGGCCAAGTGTGCGCAACCATTGAGCACCCAAAACCACATCACATCTGCCTAGGGTCAAGGCAAACATGTCAGAGCGGAGGTTATAATCTCCCATAGAGATACGCACATTACGACACTTCCCTTTGCAAGGTAAGGTGCCCCCATTGGCAACCATGACTTCAAAGTTGGAGCAAGGATGGATAAAACAATCAGCTTGTTTGGCGATCCGAGGGTCAATGGAATTATGAGTGCTGCCAGAATCAATGAGTATTGTAAGAGGAAGCTTCTTGAAGTAACCGCGTACCCGCATTGTTTGGGGGGCAGTGACTCCAGCTAAAGCATGGAGGGATATCTCGGGCTGGTCGTCCTGAGATGGAGGGTCAGTAGGCGGCTCCTGAATGTCAACCGGAGCATCCATTGTATCGGGAGCTTCTTCACCAATTTCAGAGGCAGGTGGAGAATCCACATCCAAGAGATAGAGCTTTTGTTGAACACATCGATGTCCTCGAGTGAATTTCTCATCACAATTATAACAAAGCCCTTTTTCTCTGCGTGCCTGCATCTTTGTTTTAGACAAATGCTTGATTGGAGGTGAGCGAGGAGCTGGTGGAATGGGAGATCGTTGAGAACCCATATTTCGGAAGGGAACAAAAGAGGATTTGGAGCGCTGTTGGTCTGCCATCTTGTCTTCTACCAACTTAGCCAACCCCAGGGCTTCCATCATTGTGTTGGGACTGAACATTTTGACCTCAGAGCAAATTGCATCCTTTAGACCACTGATAAAACAACTCCGGTAGAAGTCATCAGGTAATCCTTCAGTGTGATTAGCTAGTTTCTCAAATTCAGTTTGATACTCTTTCACAGTGCCAATTTGGCGAAGTTTAGTGAGAGCTCCTGTGAAGTCATCAAAAGCACTAGGACCAAATCGTTGCAAAAGGAGCTGGCAAAAATCAGGCCATTTTGGCTCTTCATGAGCCTTGATGTACCAACGATACCATTGGAGAGATTCCTATTCCAAATGAAAGGAGGCAAGTGGAACTTTGTTAACATCAAAAGTATTATGAAGACTGAAATACTGTTCTGCACGATAGATCCATCCAGTCGGATCAGTACCATTGAAGCGAGGAAAATCTAGCTTCGGACCGCGAAAATTGCTGGAAGAAGAGAACCCATTGTCTGATGAAGACTCGTACTGTTGTCTGGTGTTCATAGCTGAATGCTCAAGATGGAGACCAAGAAATTTTTCATCCAGTTCCTAGAGTTTGGCTTGAATGGCTGGAGTTTGGGTTTGAGTAAGTTTGGGACACTATCGAAAGGACAGGGAAGCAAAAAATGGGGATTTTAGGAGCGGGGTGAAAGAATGAGAAAATTTGGTAGAGAGGGACAAAGAAGCAGAATGAGAAAAGGAATACGGTGGCAAAATTTGAAGGCGTTTGGGTGAAAATCGAAGGAGTTATGGCAAACCCTAAAAATAGACAAATGTGGGATTTCGGGTCTTGGGAAGTGGAATTTGGGATAGGGTCTTTAGGAATGAAATATGCAGAATGGAAGTGCAGAGGTGTCAGTGAAGTTTCAGGGAAAACAGAGTTGAAACCAAGGAGATATGGCCGAAAAACAGAATTTTAGGAAGGGATCTGCAACGGCGCGAAAGTGATCGAAAACAGTGGAATCTGCAACGTTGCGAAAGTGATCGGCAACAAATGGATCTGCAACGACGCGGAACTGACCGGCAACAGTTCTGGACAGAGGAAATCTGCGATTGTGCAACTGAAAATAAATATGGACCCTAGGTATGTGCGGCTTCCTATCGGCTCAAGGGATCCACTCGGCCACCAATGTTGTCTGACGGCTTGCGTATTGGGGCAGTACCCCTCACTCCACGGCTCAGGTAAAACTGATAACTGCTTGGCCACAAACGACAGCTCTTGGTTTACCTCACGGGTGGGAACTAGTCAATTAGGTAGGGGTCGTTGCTCTTTTCGCTAGCAGGTCCTCTCAATGGGCCAGCTACTTCGGGGTTCCTGTGGTACTCCTCACAATGAGTTTTAGGGATTATGCCCAAGTACTTCCCATAGTTAAGCGGATAGGGATTATTCCCATATCCAAACCTGCAACAGAAGCGAAAAAAAATTTGAGCAGAAATTTCACCCAACGAGCCCAAGAAAGTGCTCTGATACCAGATGTGAGGACCCTGCAGCAAATAATTAATCAAAATACACGATATAGCAGCAGAACTCAAAATCACTTTTATATTAATAGCAGGCCACTTCGAGGGGGCAACCTCCTTTGAGCAAGCTCAATACAAAATAACTTCACGGTGCCTTCCTTGGCCTCAACACACACTTATATACTAAAAATAGGTGCCAATACTATGGGTCAAAACCATGGGCCAATATAAACTATGGATCAACAAATACTACAGGTGGCTTACAAAGCATATGCGCCCAACAACAATAACACAAGCTATGGGTCAACAATTACTATGGGATGACTTACAAAGCATATGCGTCCAACAACAATATACTAACACGGTAAAGAGAAGGATTGACATGGGTTCCTAACAAAGGTACTCCAATTAACTTCTTTTTCCTTGATCCCCTTGACTCTTTTCAGATCTTGCCACCGTATGTCTGCTTTTCCAGAGAGATTATAGATGGCCATTCTTGCCTTCAGCTGATTTGAATAATTGTATATCTGAAAATACTTCCTCATCCCGGATAACCGGGACTCTGCTTCTTCTCCTTTTTCGGTTTCTCCGTTAAAAGTTGGGGGCTTTATTTTTTTAAACTTCCCGGAAATCTCTTCATATGGCCTATACTTCTTCTTTCTGTCATACAACTCAGCGTCACTACTGTCACTAGTAGTGTAATAGCTTTGTTGTTCCCTGAACCCTTCAGATGATGAACTGCTTTCAGGTTTAGCCAGCTTCATATTTTTAGATCCTTTCTGATAGCTAGCTTCCTCGGATTCGGATCTTTTGTTCCTTCCTTCAGTCTGAAATTTTTCCATCAAAATTTGGTTCAACTCTTCTTGAGTCTTCAAAATCCTTTCATTATCCTTCTTGACTGATTCCATTTCAGTCTTCAAATCCTTTATAGTCTGCATCAGCTCTGAAGAGTGAGCAGTTACCTCTTCTAACATAGCTTCTCTGGACATTTGTCTTGTCTCGGTGTTGGGAGACTCCTCCTGAGCATATTCTCCTATCTTCTCCATACCTGCCTGTTAGATTCAGAAAAATAAATTTTTTGTTCTTTACATAAAACAAAATACAGGTTAGTACATTATTTTATTGTTCTATGGAAACGAGTTGGGCCGCATCAAGGCCTAGTATTTGAACCATGCTCTGATACCACATGTCAAAACCCCAAAATTTCCGATTTTTTTTTTTTTTTTTTAAAATAGCATATATTCTCAATAAATGCAGCCATTAACTGTTTGATTAGTTTTATGTTACTAGAATTATAACTGAATGATCTTTTGATTATACTTATCTTTAAAGAATAGTTTCTTTTCAGTTACTGATTTGTTTTCTGTTTGCGACCACAAGGTGGGATTGTCATGAAAGACTGGGCTTACTTAGCTTCCGAGCTAACGCAGTAGTTTTCCTTCTCTTACAGATATACAGGTAAGATGTTCGGGTCGTTGCTAACAAATCTCTAAAGTATTCAATAACGAGTTGCTGTACAAAAATTTATTCAGTAAAAGTATATACATGCTAGTCAGATTTACCAAGCTTCTAAAGGTAAAGCTTTAACTATGGTTTGTTTTAAAATCTTACTGATAGAGAATTGAATTCTACTAGTAAAGATGGCAGCTATTTCTCCGTCAAGAAAACAGGATTTAACATTTCTACGGAGTACGAAACCGTTGGATGTTTATACTGAATGCAAGTGTAAAATGCAATAGATATTTCTTTACTAGCAGCAAGCATGGTAGGATTACAACATCATAGATCCAATTTTACTTATTCATAATTATTGCATCATGCCAAGATTGAATTTGTAACTGTAACTATAAAAGGGTAAGGAGTTTTAGTATCAAACCTATACTTTTCTTACTTCAAGCATTTACGAGGTTTATTACTTGATACAAGTCTTCTTTTATTACTTTAAGGATCTGCATTGTTTTGGAATACTAGTTCTATTCCATGGTCAATAATTCGATGGTAAATTTAGAGATCATTCCCAGTTTCATTATACTCAAATACCACTCTATGATTTTCATAACCACACTATCAAGCAAAGAAGATTAACTTACCCAAGTTATCTATCATGTAATGACTTTATAATATCTTTTAAAATCTTTGAGCTTGATTTTGATCCAAGGCTAAATGTCACAAAAAGATTCTATGACTATTAATAGGATTTGTTATTATACAAGCAAGAGATGTTCATATGGTCAAGAGTAAAACCATAATCACGATCAATGGGTCACTTAATTGGTTTATTACAATGCTACAGACTTTTATATTACGATGCCTTTTACCTCCAATCGTAAACTATAGCAATTGATAGTATAAAAATAGAGTTATAATAAGCTATGCTATGATAACTATTAATACTCCTTTGTTTTTATAACACATTAACAAACAAAACAACTCTCCACACATAAATATGTTAGACCCAATGATAAACCAAATCGATATTACAATGTTTTATAAACATTATTCTAATGTTTACGTGGTTGATTAATATAACGCAGGTGATATACTAAGGTATAACGGTCCTTGTGGAATACCCGCGGTATGATTGGGATTGCAAAAGTCCTTGGTGATCTTGTCGTGGAACTATAATGTTCCTACCCACTGCATGCCAATTATTTGAGGGTTACGTGGGCTCTTCTCGGCCATGCACTGGTGTTTAAAAGGGTTTGACTCAACCCTAAAGTCACTCTTCCTCTGCCTCCGGGCCTCTGGCCGCTCTGCGATAACCTCCTTGTTCGCTCCATTGTTTACACTGTCTGCTAGCAATCCGTATGTTAGTTTCACTCCTCCTGGCTCAGCTACTGCGATGTGAGGATATTTACTGTGTCGAATAGCCTGCTATTGAATGTTGAACAGTTTTTCGTAATTTATAAATTTTGTTTACTGTACAGTTTTTGAACAATTAACTTTTACTTGTGTTTTGAATGGAAAATATATAGAATAATTAAGCTCGACCTTATGAGCCTTTCTGAGTTCGGATACCTCCTGATTCCTATAATTTGATATGTGCCTTATCTACTAACTGTAAATTATTTATTTCATTAGTAGGTAGGGTTGTTCTTGTACTTTAATAGTATATATATTGTTATACTTTTCGAATTATAGGTCTTAATGTTTAAAGACATTCTTTATGTAACTGTTGGTCTAACCTTGAGTATAGGTTTTATATTCAAACAAATTTGTTAATGATAATAAGATAAGTCATTACTTTGAATTCCAAATAGTATTAATTTCTATACAGTAATTAATTATCACTTATTAAAATAACAGTGTTATTCTTCCTGTAATACTTATTACTTTTGTTACTAGTTATGCTTAGGTTCTTTTATAAGTTTATAAAGTAATAGTAGTTTATTCTTAGTTTA
Source organism: Pseudotsuga menziesii (assembly GCA_001517045.1). Classification (NCBI taxonomy): domain Eukaryota; kingdom Viridiplantae; phylum Streptophyta; class Pinopsida; order Pinales; family Pinaceae; genus Pseudotsuga; species Pseudotsuga menziesii. Next base: position 467,329 of record LPNX011223741.1, on the reverse strand, counting down.
TAAAATAATCTGTTGTTTAAGTATTCTCACAGCTTACTGTTAAATACACTGCACTTCTGAAATTAAGGGTTTCTAGTTATGCTTTATACATTAAAGTTTAGCTCGGAGTTGAGCACTTTGTTAAATGTTTACTGTAAATTAAGCACTTAAATTTTTACTCTTAATATTCCTTTTAAAAATTTACTGTCAAGGATTTTGTACTCGGTTTAAACCCTGACTTACTAGTTATTAAGAAATTTGTAAGTGTTAACTTACAGTTTAAACCCTTCAGCTTATACATGGTTTTTATATCTTATTTTATTGTAATTATGTTCTTAAGTACTGTTTATTTACCTAGCAGTACAGGAAGTTTAAAAGGTTTTTAGTTTGTAAATAATGTAATAAATACATTACCTTAAGTGTAACAATAATAATACTCCTATATTGTATGTAATAGAAATTCATTGTTGTTAATAATAAAGGTATTATCTCTCCTGAGAGTACCTATGTTTTCATGATTATTATTTAGTTTATTTTATAACATTTTGTTATTTATTTTTTTGAACCAGTTTTGTTAAATACTAAGTAAGGTTCTGAATTTGTTTAGTTTATCTGTTTGGTTATGATATATATATATATATATATATATCAAATACTACTACTCAAGATTTATCTCTTATACTTATATACATATAGTAACATACATTTAACATCTAAGAAAAATAGGATAGCAGTTCTATAAACTATTCGAGCTCTGTCAAAAATTAAAAGGAAGATTAAGAAATAAATTGACTACATCATTAAACATACATACAGACTAGCACAGCTTGGTTTAACTGTAGAGTCTAAACAATATTTAATTACTCCTACTTTCAGTGTTGTCATTTCAGCATATAGAAGTTAAATTCTTTAAACTAAAAGAAACACATGAAGGTTTGAACCGCAGGTAAACTTAGTCTAACCTTTCTTAAAAACAAGTATTATATTCTTCTATCTGTTCTTTACAAATAATAGAATCACTGAGAGTTAAATACTGTACAAGGAGATAATTTTATCTATAAACACATGCTACTGTTAGTAAAACAAATATTTCTTCTGAGGATGAGTGAAAGATACAATCTACTATTCTACAATCTCATCATGCTATCTTTTTATAATTTTACCCCTGTGCTAGAGTACGGTCTGGTAAACCCAGATGTGGAAAAACACAGTGGGTCTTTACTCTTCATCAAAGATTCGATTACTGATAAACTAAAAACATTTACATCACTAAACTAGTTAAATATTTATATCATAACTATAAACATAACATTCAACCATTCATAGTTATCAAAACAAAGACAGTTAGGTGACAGAACCTGCTTAAGCTTTGGACAACAACAGCAATGGGAGGCCGTTCCTCCCTACCAACTCCTGGAGAGCGCTCAAACAACGACTCCTCAGGACCCCCGAGCTTGCTCTGGTCTCCCTGGCTAGAACTAGGTGCAGCAATAGTCAGATACCAGTCTTCAACACTCAGTATCAAATATGAACTTATCAGTAAGTTCTACAAGCTAACAAGCTGTAATAAACCAAGTTACTGCAGCAATCCTCTCAGAACAACTTCCTTACTGTTTTCCCTTTTTCCCCAAATGAATTTCCTGAATAGCATTCCACCTTAATGTTTCTTCTCTGGAAAATATCTTAGCATCCCCAGCTCTATTCATTGGGTACTTTTAAAAGATTGCCTAGGTCTTTTTGGGTTAGTTGTCATTTAATGAGCCACCTGCTTTGATCCCACTTTCTTGGGGGATCATGACCCCAAATATAGGGAAGTTGCCACCTGCAACTTAGGAAGTGTGTGACGATGCTGCCACTTGTCTTTTTCCCTCCACCTAGTTCCATCCACCAATTTGACCAGTAACCTCTTTTTAACAGCTCTCCCATGCTGTTGTCTCCACAATTTATTTATTAATAATAAAATATTCTGAATTACATTCCACTTCTGTTGACTCTGCTGAGTCATCAATTCCTACTTAGCATTAAATTTAATATAATGTCTCAGGAATATAATTAAACAATTAACATTATTTTACAAAATTGGGGTATGTGACATCGACGTCAACTATATCTGGCATTTTAAATAAATATGACAAAATCCTACTTTGAGATTCTTTCTCCCTAATTTCTCACTTCAACTTATGAATTTATTTTGTATGTTCTTGTTTCATCTTTGCATTTTCCTGGTTGAACTCATCAATTCTCTAAAAGAGTCGAGAATTATGGTCCTTTAGCTTACCATTCTCCAAGATGATAACATCTTTTTCTTCACAAGTTGCAATAAGTACACTAGATTAAACATGTTCAACTAAATGTTGGACCACATTTGCATTGAAATCATAATCCTTAGGAATGTATTGAGCCCAATAAATCTAGTTGGTTGTACAATTTGTGAGTGGGATTTTCACTTGCACTAAGATAAACAACAAATCTACTCCCGTACATGTATGATCTTCTTTTTTACATGTCTCGAGTTCTACCTTTCCAATGGTTCCACAGTGAGCAGCGTTTATTACATTGGCGCCCCACTCATTTATTATTATTTTCCAACCTCATTCCCTCTTCTCTCTATGGCATCCAACATACAACGACTGATTTTCACCTTCATTAGCCTAACACATCTATAGACTAAATAAGATTTATTCTTCTTTTATGGTAACCTATATTACTTTTTTCTACAAGCCAACTTTTATTTGCCTGCGACCAGAATAATGAGTAACTTGTACATTGCCATTGATAAGCGACTGTTAATAAACCTGCGGCAGAGCAGTGATTGCTACCACATGCTTATTACTGATCGTTAGATTTTAATATCTTGAAATCCAATGATCAACAACAAGCTTGCGGTAACAATCATTGTTATGTCACAGGCTGATTAATTTTCGCCATCAACAATACCCATACTAATTTTACAAAAAAACTAACCATGACAGAAAACTTTAGTTGTCTTTGCCGATGAGTAAATTTTTTGGACAAACCGGAAGCATGCATAGAAGTTGATAGCACCCATCAATACAAAGAAAGATCATTGTGTAGCCAAAGTACAATATGCCAAAAATGAGATTAGTAATCTCAAGTTCCGTGAAGAAGTAAAATATTGCATATAGAAACAAGTAGAGTGCTGAAGAGCCTGAAGTCAATTATGCTCTCCACCACTAGTGATGGTCTTCACTGCATAGCTGGGAATAGCAGAGAAAAATGGTGACTCTACACAAGTGACAAGTGGGATAACAAAGACTATAAACAAGAACCAAAAGATGTAATAGAACTGATTCAACCATATAGATGTCGCAATGAAAAACAACTCCTAATGGCAAATATGCCACCAATGAGTACTGAGAAATGGGTTGCATGTACCAACCCTGTTCTGGAATTTGCCTGGGAATTTTGTTGGTTTTCATTGGATCTTCAATTGCAGGTTTCCTGTAGCCAAATTAGATGCCAATAAACTAATTCCTACCCCTCCATCGTCTCTTACATGTCTATGGTCACCAATTTTTTCCTTTTCTCAATTGAATGTTTTGTTTCTTTGACTGATACTAGAGTGAGGCTTCTATTAGTTTGGCCACCAAACATTAGCTTGACACTCATGTATTAGGACCTAAATAACATTAAAAAAAAAATCAGTTTCAATTGATTTCTTCTCACTTATAAAGGAAGTGTCAACTAATGACAACACTCTCTTAGCTCATTATTCTTGCTAATTAGTATTTCCTTTAGTTCACAACCAACAACTAATTCTTTTGTATATACATGATGTATAATAGCATAGATCTATTTTAAACCCAAATCTATCAAGCGAGAGGGATGTGGTTTCTTGAGATGTACATTTTTTTACCATTTGTATCCCTCTCGGTACTTGATAATCCGAGTTTAAAATGGATCTATGCTAGTTTTTATTTATTTATTTATTTAAGTCGACATGTAATTTATATTTTTCATTTTTTTTTAATATTTTTATTTATGTCGGCTAGCATAACGTGGCTAACGTGATAGGATATCCCCCATACTAGGTTGGAGAGCACCTCGCTTCTCTCAGTGCAATTATCTACATTTGGAATTCTCAGTTTTGCCTTCTTTACCTTAGTCTAAATTTTTTTAGCCTTCTTAATGATTTAATGGTATCAACATCCTTAGGATTAGAGGCCAACTTTAGTTTAAACTATATTAGTGAAGACACTGGAGGTCCCATGGTAACTTATAGCTATTGTAGGATTGCGGGTCTGAAAATACATTAGTGCAAATAGTGTAACGACTCACGGCCATACTATCAAGCTCATATACGTTATTATGATGACTATGTTACAACCAAGGAATACCACCATATTAGTGAAAGCATTGTCCTAGAGAATTCTTTTAATTATCCTTACAACAATTGGTTGTTTTCTTAAATATTTTATACCTTTGAAACTTAGTTTAGCCTGTAAATTTGCATTTTCCTCTTCTTCAATGGAATTTTTGTGGTCGTGATGTGAAAAGCTTTAATCTTACACAAACCCTTGGGTTAATAAACTTTTGGAAGGAGGCTCTTAGTTCTCGTTAAAGACTTGTTTCTTTAGCCAATAAAAACAAACACTACTGGCAGGGACTCCTTGTTATGCAACCATCCTTGTTTTGTGTAATATATCTTGAATCTCATATTCCTATTATTTCATTATTATATATATATTCTCATGTTAGTCATATGTATATGTCTTGTTTTATTTTAATTTTTTAGTATTTCTTCTCATATGCCATTTCTTTTATTTCTACCTATATTTTTAACGTACAATAATTTTTGTTCAATGCAGGGTTTATTGGGATTCACATTTTCTGGATTCAAAATTTGGGGTTGTGATTCACATTCTTTGGATTCAACATTTGGGGTTGCATCCTGATACAAAACTTGCACTTCAAAATTATAATAATGAGGATATTCGACAAACTTCATCGCACACTAATACTCACTCTCAACAATGACCCACAAAATTATAAGTTTTTCTTCGTCCCAAAACCTTCTCACTTTATTTGACATTATCATAAAATTTATTTTGTGTTATACTCTTTTTATACAATTTCTGGTATCAGGGGTGGCAGGTGCGAGGGGGATCCTTCTGGATCCTGGAGGACAAACTGAACAAACCTTTGCTTGGGGTTTAGGTCATAGGACAAACAATGAGGCCGAGTGGATGGCTCTCTTGCAGGGAATGGAAATTCTAGCTAATACAGATCACTCTAGGATAGCAATATTTGGAGACTCAAGACAAATCATATATAAAATGATCAATGGATACGCCTCAGGCTCCATAAAGTGTCGACGACTGTATAACAAAATCATCCCTCTCCTATCAAACAATTATGAATTCTATCACATTGTTCGTGCAAACAATGCCTTAGCAGATGCTTTGGCCAATATAGGGGCCTCCTTCCCTCAGGGTCACTATAGTCTCAATGGTCTAGGCATAAACATTAAACCTATTCCCTAATGAACTTGTGGTATCACCCCCTCTTATCTACCCATCCCATCACATTATGTGATGGTTCAAAGGTCTTAGAGTATTGCTTCCATGCTTCCCTCCTTGTTGACGTGTGGTCTCCACTCCTCACCAGCCTTACCTCGATCCTTGCTACCTTAATGAGTCATCTCCCTCAGAGTTATTACTCTCCCAGCTTGCACGCTCCAGTTTTCTTCAACCTCTTCGACATGGCTTCTTCCGAAAGTTTCCCCTACCTCCATGCTCCCTTTGTTAACGTTATGCTTCCTTCTCGCTCTACATTATCTCCGAAGAACACTTTGTTGGCTGTAATCTGTAGTGTCGATGAAGGCATTGTTCAGGGGATCCCATGGGAGTCCTTGCCTCTGATTAGGGTTTTCATCATGGAAAGGTTGTCTCTTGCTGCTTTCTTAACCTGTTATTTCTTTTCTCAAGCCGGTGGTCCTTTGTGGCGCTTAAACACAAGATCTGTGTTCAACATTCCTGTCGAAGGTCAGCCTCTCATTGTAGGTAACATTTCAATTTTTGGGTGCAAGTGTTCGGGGTGGAAGGAAGAAGCGGTCAGCACTCTCTCTTGATGCAGCAAGAAGGAAAGTGACTCTCTTCAGCAGGAATTTACCACCCTCATCTCTGCTCTCGGTGGCCTATTTTGTGGTGAGCAGGTTCAAGAGCTCACAGGTTCAGAAAGGGATCTTCTCAACAGTTTTTCTAGACTAATTCTTGCCAACCCAAATTACAGTCAAGACAATGGACCATGCAAACAAAAATGTCGGTCATGCTGATTTGAAGAAAAATCTAAGGCGTCTGTACGAAATGGTGGCTATTGGAATCATGGACAGTAAAGAGACAACCCAAGTAATCAAGAATCTGGTGGGGTGGAGCACACTTAGGAGGACATACATCATTTAGTGAAAATGAACCAAGGAAGTCAAGTAAATGAAAATCCTTCAGGGGCAGCCCAACTTATGGAGGAGGAATCGGTAGTTCAGCCACTGAAGCACCCATGAAACTTTTAATGAATTTGATAGTCTATGTTTTTTTGTTTATTTCTTAATCAGCAATTTATTCGGGTATATACTACCTCTGTTTCTAGCAGCTATGTAAGAACTCTATTTGGCTTTTTATGGTCATCTCTTTGACCCTATTTTGCCTTTTCATTTTTAGAACAGCATGAACTCTTAGCGAAAGCTTTTTTGTAATGTATGGCTGTGCACAGCCTGTTTAATATTAAATCTTTCATAGTTTTGGTTAAAAAAAAAAATTCTGGTATCCATTCAACATTAATAATAACAATCCTAAATTAGATTGAGGTCACATCCTAGTCAAGCATCAAATTGATATATCAATCTCTCTTATTTATAGGACAAGAAACCCCTTTCATTACATGCATCTTTTTTTAATGAAAAAAGTTGTGTGGTAATGCATTTATTGTGATAAAAAAGTTGGAAATACATCCAACATCAACTTGAAAGGTCAAATGGTAGTGTTTAATAACAAGACATTATTCAAACATAATAGTGATAGGGATAGGGTAAGAACATGTTAATTATGCATAGATCAACATGTCTAGCCTATTTGACATAAGATAAATTAGCATGATATTGATTATAATTTCATGTGAATTGATTGATTCTTGAATTCATGTGTTAGTGTTATAGTAAGAATTGGTATTTTTTATAGGTGTACCATATAATTCACTTGAGCTCACCGTAAATATATGGAACTAAAAAAATATGGGCATGTCATGGCAAGGGTATAGGGTTTTGCAAGGATAAAGACATGGTGGCGGAGTTGCTTGACTACTCTAAGGACCCTTTTGAAGGCCAAGAAATTTTTATTAGGGGTCCAACAATGACCTAGAGGGGAAAGGTTTCAATGAAGGTTTTACAATGGCACATTAGCTAGGGTCTAACTTGTCGAATATTGATGGGCGAGTATGTGGATGGGATTATCTATTAGACGAGTTAATGATGAGGTCATCATTCTTTATTCTTGAACTATAAATGTGGCAATTTATTTATAGGGAGATGGGATCAGTATCATCCATAGAAATAACAGTTCGAAGGATTTGGAGACTCAACCTTCATATTCCTCCTTTGGTAAGGAAGACTGAAAATTCTTGAAATCAATTTGACATTTTGATAAACCACTCAAAATAGTTGCACGAATTAATTAGTCCTAAAGAGTAAGGTTGATGAAGGTAAGGTAAGAAGGGGGTCATGTGATGTTTCTATGGTTTATGTTGTAGGGAAGGATCAAGGTGAGTATAAGATAGTGAAAACAAGATGATTCAAAAAGTGTGTGAACAAAAGAACTAGAGAATCAAACTGGTACTTGTGGAAGACATCCAAATGAATCATGTGGTTTATCATGTGGACTAACAAGCCTTAACTCGAATCTTTTTTTGTCATAATTTGTGAGATGGTTTTGCAAAAGTGTTGATGGAGTCAACCAAGGCATTGCTATTAAGATACGCTCCTTCATTTCATTTGTTGATCCAAGACTAGAGTGTCTTCATTTTTAAGTTTGAGAGGAATCCATATCAAATATTGGGTATTAGACTGAGGTGGGTTCATTCGACTCTCCTAAAAAAGTGTATCCCTTTCTTTGACACAAGGCATGAGAAATCACCTTGGCTTACAATATGGGTTAAGTTTCTCATTGGAATTTTGGTCCCATACATATTTTTAGGGCTATTGGAATTAATCTTGTTTCTTTCATGGAGGTAGATTTGATTTTTATGAAGTCAAATAATTGTTCCATTGCTTGGATTATGGTCAAAGTGGACCCAAAATATGTATTTCTATCCAACCTTGTGGTTGAGATAAAGGGAAGACACAATGTTCAAGTCCTTGACTATGTTACATCAACTTTAAGTGCATGAGGTGCCATGCATATGTCCATTTGTCCTTTGATTGTGCCCTAAAGATGATCGATAAATTATGGAGAAAGAATGACAACCGCTTTAGAAGATCAAAATGTTGGGGTTTTGGCATTGGAACCTCGTGACTTAGAGAAAGGGAACAAGGTTATTGGTGTTGAGGGATAGATCCCACTAGTGCATTAGTGGAAGGTGAAATGGAAAGTTAAGGGGCTTTGAAGCCCTAGTTGTGGATGTGACCAAGGTTGCTAAGTGATAATGCACGAGAAATGAAGGAATGTTAGTTGTAATGGTTGTCCTCTCCTATTGTAGAAGCTTCTAATCTAAGTGGGTTGAATTTATTTATTCCTTCTTCTGTAGTTTCCAAGTGTTTCCCCAAGGATTAGATTTACAAGTATTTTTAGTTAGAAGCTATCAATATCACTGCTCTCTTTTAATTTAAAATTTGGAAATATTGATAATTTGGAAGGTTACCATTCTAAGTTAGGATTTAAGGCTCTAGTTGGAAAGGTGGATGAGGACTATATTTCATGTGTGAATAAAAGGAAATTTTGGAAATTTGTAATGATTATAGACTGAATACTTTTGAGGACCCTCCCACTATTCTGAAAGCATATGAATATATATTAAGACATAGGAAATTTGGGGTGGGAATGGTGGATTTTGGGATTCAAGGTGGTCTTGGTTTGGATGATTTAAATGTGAAATTCAATAAGGGGAGGGGCCAAAATTTTCATATGTCATTAGCATAGAGAAAGGCTAAGAAGGAAATTCATAAGGGTAAGGTAAAAAATCTTTGATGGGCTCTTAGAGTTCATAACTCAAAGAAGGGTTTGCAATGACAGGTTTAGGAAACCCTTCAAAAAAAAATTACCCTTTGTAGGATAGTTGAATTGTACAAGCCAATTGTATTTGTCTTATAGGAGATAATGAGGAATGGGGACAATATTACAATGGACTTTATCCACATTCTTAAAATATTGGGAATGTCTTTCAATTAATTCTATAGGTATTTCTAGGGGCTTGGTTAGAATATGGAGGAAACATTTCACAAGGCTATCTAGCTATGTGGTTCTTTACTTGAGAATCAGAGTTGTACTCACCTCCTTGGATCTAGGGAAAATTTTATTTGTGGGTAACATTTATGGATCATATGAAACTGGGATGGTTTATTAGGAAGATTTACTTGAAAATGATTCCATGAAATATCAAAAAATATTGTAGGTGGTGACATAAATTTTACCCTAAGCAAAGCTGAAATCTAGGGAGGGTAGATCACCTAACATATGTTTTTTGTCAATAAGATGGAGTATTTGTGATGGGTTGATGTAAAGACCATTTAAATGGTTCCCACCTAGAGGAATCAAAGGATAAGAGAAGAACGAGTGGCGAAAAGGTTATCCTATGTTTGTAAACTTCCTTATGATTGTGAATAACCACAACTTTGGGATGAAGTTTCTTGAAGGGTGGATGTATGTAATGCCCCATTTTGACTTCACCATCTCCACTATCCTATTATCTAATTTTGTATTTGCTTATTATGCGTGGAACTCAGTTAGAATGATAACACAATATCACATGGACACTTGGACCTACTATTTTGCAAAAGTTATTTATATGTGTGTTTATGTTAATATTGTTAATGATGGCCGTTCATTGATTTTATCTCTAGCATGCAAATTTAAATGAGATATTGCGAACATGGATACCAATTTAAAATTTTATGTTGAATAAATGAATGTGATGCCAACTGCATGGTACATTCTTTTATCTCTTATACTTCTTCCTCATCTTGCCCAAAATTAAATCTTGGTTTCCCAATTTAAAACAATGCCAAATGCTTTCCCTAAACATTATCTCTTTGCACCGATGTTTCCTAAAAGAGAAGTCTCACAACAACAAGGTGGCTCTTCCTCCCAAGGTCCCCCTCCAATCATAAGACCTCCTCCTCCTACTTTTGATGAAATAATGAATGAAGCCTCTGCTTCATCAACCCCATCTCATAAGTTCCATTTTGGTATAAATGGAATGAATAATCTAATATATCAAATGCAAGAAAAACATGTTCTAAACATCCAATGTCAATCTAGAGATGAAGTAAAAAATGCCATTCAATTACTTGCTAAATGGAAATTGTATAACATGACTCAAGATAACATCCTTACTTCTCAACAACTTGCACTCCATCTAGTTGCAGGATTGTCAGGGTTAGCTTTTGAATGGTGGTGGTGATTGCCAAAAGAAGTTAGAGATGAAATGCTTGTAGTTAATGATGTGGATTACCAGATTTTCAAAGCCCTAGGAAGAGAATTTTATGGTCTAGACAAAACAAAAGATTATGAGCATCTCACATCATTGTTTATGTCTGCAAGAATCTCTGACCTAAGTAAAAGTAAAGAAATGTTTTGCTAAATGAAGAATTTACTTATATCCTCTAGTAATGTAGACAAACTAGCCTACCTAAAGCACTATCTTAGGAGCTTTCCTGGTCATGTTCCAAATGTACTAGAACAACATCTGAAAGATAAAAGCATTCTGTTGAATGGAATCTCTCTTGTACAACTTTCTTCGTTTCATCATGGAAACTTGGCAAGAGCATTGCCTTGAGCACCAGGTAGCCAACGATTTTAAGCAACATTCATCAATGTTCTCCCTAGTATTTGACAAATATGTGGAAAATATTCATGATTGGGGATGTGGTGCTCATAACATAGGTCTTTTTGGTAAAGAATCGTGTAGTTGCAGGAAAAAGAAGAATCCCTTTTATACCGGTGCTTCTATATTTCACCCAGACAAAGCCTATATGCATGAAAAGACTAACAAACGTCAGGAACGAAAGGATTTTGTCAAGAAATGATCTATCTGTGGAAAGAAAGGCCATTGAGCAACCAAATGTACTAAAATGAAAAATAAGCATGGAATTGTAGCCCTATTTTCTGAAGATTTAGATCTAGTCTTATGGGATCTAGCATTTTGTGAAGTAGGATAATATCTTGAAGGATAAATAGTATTTCTGCCAGATGAAGGATTTTCTTATTCATCTGACTATGACCTTGGTTTTAATAAATTTTCTTCTGATAATTCCTCTTAATCTTCCTATTTTGATGAAGATGCAAATTTAGGGGTTTGTGGTGGACCTCCTGAACCTAGTTTCTATATGTTATCTACAATAATGATCTCCCCTAAAATGATAATTGTTGAAATAGATAAAGAGCTATCTGAGACACCAGTATACTAGTATGTACAAAGACAAGACTTAAGAGAAGAAAAGAATAAGCTTTTGGCTCGACTGAGAGCCAAAACAAAAGTCTCCGAGGAACAAGAAAGTGAAACAAAATCTCCCTCTTGTAATATCAACAAAAATTCAACATTCTACAATCCAACAAAGCTTTACAAAATTTATCCTGATCTGAATGAGGATAGGCAAAAGTTTCGAAAAGGCAAGGAGAATTTACTCCACCTTCAAATTAAATAAAATCAAAACTCTTTGAGGATGATTGTTTGAGAAATAGAAGAGCTAAAAAGAATGATGGAAGTTACATTAAGAGAGATAGATCGATCATCAGATGATGAAATGAGCGGAGAATATGTAGAAGCCTTAAAAAGACCAAAGTTTACAAAAGCCAGAAGTACCCCACACATTAGTGAAGATCAAAATTAAGGAACAACACACGAATAACAAAGAAAGATTTTGTTTCAGAATCTCACTTCAGGACCTTCTTTAGGATCATTTACTAGTCCTAAAATGTATATAAAAGTTTGGTTTTTCCCTCTAGAGTTCAAGTCCTACCAATTAGACTTATGCTAGATTCAAGATGCCATATTAAATTGGAAAAAAGCGGAACTATAACATTATTTTACTGGGAGAAAGATCAATATCATGGCGTGGCAATTGAAGGAACTCCTGTACAGCTGCTTGGAAGAGTTCTAGACTTTCCTATAAAGGTTGGAAGTGTGCAAGAAGTTTTACCTCTGAATAGATTAAACAATATCAAAGAATACTATAATATAGGTTCTAAATTCTTGAATAGAGTCACTCCGGTCACTTTTGATAAGCATAAGATGTTATTCAAATGTACAATAAATGGTAGAATAGTTTCTTCTCCAGTGTCTTTTGAATCCAGTTTTAAATGTAAAAGTCCCGTGAAAAAGTATAGCCCCACTTCTAATATTGTTGAATTATTCAAAAGGGAAAGATGCATAGCATACGCTGAAAGGCATAAAAGTTCTGCCTTTTTCGAGATTTATGTAAAGATAGATTTAAGACATCATTTGTAGTTCCTCATTTGTAGTTTTCTTAGACAATTTTTTCCCTAAAAAAGACTAGGTGCAAAGAAGGGAAAACTTTATATTACATCTATATGCGGGCATGATTGTAGCACATCAAAATCACACGTGGTTAAGATTCAAGCTACAACACCTTGGCGAGACCTACTCTCCTCTTGAACCTCCGGTATACACTCAACAAAAGTACAATAAGCGTGATAAAGATGGCAGAAGAATTGCTGCCCATCTTTGAAGGAGAATTATGTTGTAGCTCGAATGAGACTATGTTCGAAACTAACATTGAGTAATGCTTTTCATAGTGTCTTTTTCGGACACTAAGTTCACATTTAAAGATTATGATTCTGATGAAAGACTCTATCAATATTTTGATTGTCCTTGTGGTGGTGTTTATTTGGGTGGTAGGGAAGAAAGATGTATTTCTCTAGTTGGACGAGATCCCCATGATTGATTTGAAAGCGTCATGGGCCGCTAACAATAGCTCCACTTTGTAAAATTTTATTTCTTTTGTCAATTCAGGTCTCTTGTACTTCGATTCCTTCTCAATGGCTCAGATGACTTATCCGACAAAAGGTACGATTTGATCTACCGACATTGGAATGGATTTTCTTTTTACTTACAGTTGTCAGTCAGCAGTCACTAGTTCACTGGTAATATTTGTATAAATAAGATTCTCCTCTGCTCGTTTGGGGCATCCGAGTCGAGAATTCTGAGTAGTGTGTCAAAGAGTCTAAGCGTTGTGTATCCTCTAAGCCAACGAGAACTACAATCTGGCTGGCTTATCAAAAAATAATGATCTCAAGTGTAATGTATGTTCAAAACCAACAATGTATACTCTCCCTCCGCACTTTGTGCAACCAGTTGGGATCAAAAGCTTGGTGGATTTCGGAGAGTGACTTGTGATGATCTTCGCAATCTGAAGACAATCAAGCATTGTGTGTTAAATTCGGAGTCTGTATTGTTGCTAGTTTAGCCAATTCGGTCTTCCTGGCACGACATTGTACGATCTTGTGTTGGGAGACTAACCTACAGGTTTGAATGAGCTAAGAGATAACTAGGTACTACGGTACAAAATTTCATCGGTAACATGGACTTCAAAAGATAAATATTATGAGAGTGAAACATTGCTATGTTTTTATGATTATTGGTTCATTACTATGATGTGTGGGTAGGTGCAAACGTATAGGAAACTAAACTTCCCAAAATAGTTATTGGTTGACAAAGCTTAAGAAGAACAATAGCAACGCAATTACTATGTTGATGTATGCATTGAACCGAGTTCCATTAGGAGGGGTGGAGGCTTTTCTCATCGTTTATCCTCCGAAACTTGGAGGTTTGGGAGGGATATGTTATGGCACGCTCCCCAAGATGTGTGATGATGGCTAGCAATTTACTGTCAAGGAATCGTAGTCGATGTAATCAACATTTCTTCTTACAGGTTATATTTGGGGTTAGGTCAATATAGTTGACACTCTAAGATATTTCAACAGAGGAAAGGTAGGATGTGGAAGATAGTTGTGCAGTGGAAGAGACGAAGTAGGAAGTTAGGAATGCCATTGAAGTTATGGAGAGAAAATTAATTATGAGTGTTGAAAACCCTTGCTTTACTCTTGTATGGTAACTAAGTACATTGTGTTGTTTTCATAGATTATTATGATTTAAGCTAGTAAATGGTTTGATACGACAAATTATGTTTTATATCTACATTAGTAGAGAAGAATTTTGTTAATTATGAATTTCATGAAAGTGTCATTATTAGTGCATGCATGAACTATGCAAGTGCTAACTATGCCTGCCTAACTTGTGCATGCGTACTAGTATTATTTTAACCATGAATTAACTACTAATATCTTGATTTTAAATTTATACATTATGTTGTGGAATAATTATGATATAATTAGTGAAATATTTATTTAATGTTTACTTAATGAAGGAATAATTAAATATGATAAGAGGTTTCATGGTAATATTTAAGATAAGTGTTAAATTGAGTTTTAAATAACATTTTAATTCATCATTATAGAATTGATTAAATAGATGTTAAATTTATTTTTATGTCATTAAAAATTGTTATTACCAAATTGATTGATGAATATTAAGTTGTTTGTTATTTTTATATATTACTTGAAATGGAATTGATCATATACCTGAGTTTGGTTATTTAATTAACAAATGGGGACTGACACATGGGTAGATGGATAAGACTTGGAATTTATGAGGAGTAAAATCCCTTGTCAACAAGAAGGCGTTGGAAGAATGAAGAGGATTTGGAAAAGGGATATAGGGAGATGGATGAAGAAGGAAAGGGGAGGCTTATTATTTTGGGGGAATCCATGAGAAGGAAAAATCGATTTTATTGGAGAACTTGGGAAAAATTGATTAGACGGTTGTTCTTAAGCTTTGGGCATGGAGGGCCAAGAAACTATGTTTCTTGGAGCTAGGGAGCCAACAAGATTGTTCCTAGATGGATGGGAGGAAAAACTATTTGGGCAGTTGCAAAGTTGCATGGAGCTTTCTAGAAACAAATTCTACCTTTCTACATGTATTTTTCTGTTTATGTTTTCAAACTTATAATTTCCTATTTTCCTAGTTATGCTTTAACTTATAATTGATATGAATAGTCATATGAAACTTTGTGAATTATATGCCCATCTATGCTATATCTCATATTACATTTTGTATCTGTTGTTGTCTATCTTATAAATAAATATGTTGAAAAGAACAATTTTAAATAACATATAGTAAACAATTTTAATTAGACATGCATGAAGAAAATTTGATAAATAGTCTTAAGTAACATTAGTACTATGAGTTAACTCTCCCTTGGTCCTTAAAAGGAGGTCCATTATAGATACCCTATTGGGATGTCCACTATGAGGTATTTCCATTACAAGCTTGCTTAAGTAGTGATGGGTTACTTTGCAGGGGATGGGATGCAAGATTTGCCTGGTAGTACGATTCATAATTGAGGAGTTGGGGTAATGATGTTTCACTCTAAGGGGATTTCTAGAGATTGAAAGAAGGTGCTACAAGGTGACAAGGGGTGAAGTTGAGATCAACTTGGAGATCATCAATGGAGATTTTTCCATATAAAATTATAATGAAACGAAACAAGTAATCATGGGGTGATAACTCACTTACCTCAACCTATGTGTTGTCATTTATAGAGAAGTCAACTTGTGCCATGTCTCTCAAAACCTTGGTTTCTTCATCATTTCTATCCTTACCTTTCCTCTTTCAATTTTGATATTGATTTATATGTTATATTTATTATTATTACTCATGTTCTTATGTATTATAGTTCATTTCCCTATGCCTATGTTATATTTATGTATATAACATAGATGTTGGAAAATGATATTAAAGAGAAATTATCTCAAGGTTTGAGATTATGAGTGTTTAGGCTAAGTTATGTTTAAGGAGTGATGTATAGATTTCACAAGCACAAATTGAAATTGCAAGAAAATCCATATTGAACCAATGAAAAATATCAAAAACTACAATTGAATAACAAGTACTCATTATGAGGGAGTACATTGGAATGTAATCCCTACTTATTGTTATTATATGTTAACCATTAGCTTTGTGCACATGTTGTCAATGACTTGTACGTGTGATCAATCCAAGTAGGAATGAATCAAAGAGATAAACCCATGTAAGCCAATTAACTTTTAAACATGTATAGTGGGATAGTAATTGAGAACCATGGATGTGCATGAAGGCCCTTATATGCTCTTACATATATATGCACATAGTATCAGGGGAAATGTCTCCAATTATTTTCTAAGAGGTTTAAATTATGGTTATGGCTTATATATTTCATGCCATAATGTTGTTCATTGTATGTGCTTCACTAAGGACTATGACATGCCAACATTTAATATTTCATTGAATGTTATTGAATACTTGTTATGAAGAGGAGAATGTTAGCCAAATTTCCTTGAAAATTGTATATAATTTTAAATATGTAATTAGAACATACACTCCAAACTCTTGTGGATTTTATGACTAGTTGATTACAAATATCATGAAATGACTATTATGTATTTGTGAGTGGCTTAAAAATTTCTAAGTTGATACACAATGGATTTTTGGTTAATTTTGAATCTTAAATGTTCACTTTTCTAATGATGCTTGCAAACCAGGGGTTAAAAGAACAATTTTATTGTCGTTCATATATTTGTAAATAAATGCAATTATGTTGGTACTTTCCAAACTCTTGTGGACTTTTGCCTATAAATATCATGAAATTACTATTGTGTATTTGTGACTGACCCAAAAATTTCAAGGTTGATACATTTAATGGATTTTTCGTCAATTTTGACCATATAATGTTGTGTGTACTTTTTATTCTTAGATGTTACCCTTACACATTAATGCTTACAAACCAAGGTTTATAAGATGATCAATTTTTTGTCTTTTAGATTTTTGTGAATAAATACAATTATGTTTCCATTACATCTGGTTGAGCTTTTATTTTTTATAAAGTCTGCTTGTCTTTTTCAAACTAAATACAAGATGTTAGAGTTTGATGGAACTTATAGATGTTTTTTCTTACCAAATGGAATTAATCATTGCTTGTCCTTTTCAAACGAAATACAAGATGTTAGAGTTTGATGGAATTTATAGGCGTTTTTTCTTACCAAATGGAATTAATCATTGCTTGTCTTTTTCAAACTAAATACAAGATGTTAGAGTTTGATGGAATTTATAGATGTTTTTCTTACCAAATGGAATTAATCATTTATAGTTGGCATCATATTGACTTAATTATTATTTATGGTTGGAAATTGTAACCAGATGCAAACTATAAGCATAATCCCAAAACTGAATAAATACAGATCGGAACCTTTAATTATGATACCAAAATCCCCATCTCTGTGAGTATTTTATCAATAAAACAACTTGAGATTTGATCATTTCTTTGTGATAAGAGCTAATTTCTGCCCTGAGTCAAATTTTACTCAAAAATAATTGTTTTCATGTTTAAATAAAATAAAGAATCTAATTTTCAGTGTTATCTTGTAATTATACATATTATGTTGTAACTTAAAATTTGCTAAATTTTTGGGAAAATCCTTTTGGTACTTTAGGTAAGATGTAAATCTATTTCTTTTCAAAATTCCCAGACTATAGTCACAAAAATCTTATGGTGTTTTTCCTTTGTAATTGTGGTATATAATATTCTACATATAACATCAACAGATTTACCAAAAAAAAAAAAAAAAAAAAAAAAATATTAATACAAACAGTCTCATAGATCCTATATTATAAGATTATACATGAGCCTCCCTGCCATTGATCTGAGAGACTATCATCGTACTTGATTGGAGATGAATGCCTTCTTTGGAGTGTCAATTAGCCTGCAGGTTGTGTTCATGGTAAGTGTGACAGAATTGCAGCGAGGAGAAGGATGCTACGATGTCTTTAAACTGCTGGCCTATTGCCTGCAATCATATATCCTCGATACATACCAAACTTTTCGTCCATTGAATCGCTACGGACAAATCACCAAAGATTTGAAGTTCATGAAGACCTTCATTCCACACTAATCTCATCAGCATCCACAAAGCCAATAACTACGCGAGATTGTTTGTTCCTTGATGGGTTAGCCGAAAAGGCGAGAAAACAACATCCGATAGATAGAGTATCCTGCCTATACCACAAAATCGTTCCTGACCCTGACAAGCTCTATCAAAAAATCCCCAGCTTGTCCTTCCTCACCAACCATGGGCAGAATCAATGGACCTGAATTCTTTTTATAAAAATTGGACAAGAGCCATAATTCGTTGGATAGTTTGGAATGTCAAGATCATTGTATTTTCAAATATGGTTGGATTGCGTGCAAGCCAAAGTCCCCAAAGTTTGAGGAAGAGGATGCACCTGATTCCTTTTAATTAATATGGCTGCATTTAATTATATATATATCCATTGGACATAGCTCGAGTGGTTAGGAGATTAGCTTGTTGCACTCCCCACCGGGGTTCGAATCTAACTAGAAACATTTGCTCTTTGGGAGCCCTTGTATGTAATGAAATATTAGGTTGGTGAGCCATTTATCGTGATTAATGATGCCCAAACTCATGTATACTTCCCTAGCGAGTTGGGCGTAGCTCAGGTGGTTGGGAGATTTGGTTGTTGCACTCCCCACCCGGGTTCGAATCTCGCCGAAGACATTTGCTCTTTGGAAGCCCTTGTATGTAATGAAATATTAAGCTAGTGAGCCATTTATCGTGATTAATGATGCCCAAGTTCATGTATACTTGCCTAGCGAGTATAAGATATTTAACCACGGTGTAAAATTGGGCTTCCATAGTGAACCACTTTAATATATATATATATATATATATATATATATATATATATATATATATGCGGAGAGAATTATGTATAATTTTCACATTTAATTCATACATTAACACCATAAACTTGATGAACAAATGTATAGTTTTATGCCAATTTTAATTTCGGTCACCACAAGTAGATCTTCATAAAGAATTTTAATAACTTCTAACACTCTTTCTTCACAATGCAGCAGTTCTTTAATGTGGGGCAGAAACTGGCGAGGATAAAGGCTCTCAAATTTTGAAATATCATGTTTTCAATGCAAAGTCTTCAAAATATTATGATTATCCTCGTATCAACCCCACCTATGCAATTGATTTCTAAGACAAAGTATTGAAGGATGTCTCAACATTGCGAAGTTCAATAGATAATCATATGAAAAATCCATAATGAACAAACAGAAAAGGTATTGAAGGATGTATGCAAAGTTTAATAGAAAATCATCCGAAGACATATCCATAATGAAGAAACAGAAAGTACTGAAGCATGTATACAAAGTTCAATAGAAAATAATCTGAAGACATATCCATAGTGAAGAAACAGACAAAGTTTTGAAAGATGCAAGCAAACTTTAATAGAAGATCATCTGAAGACGTATCCATAGCGAAGAAACATACTAAGCATGTAAAAAATGAAAACGGAATATTATCAATCGATCAGCATTATTTTAATGATAAGAAATAATATTCAACACATTTCTCCTCGTACAATCAACCGGCTTCTTTCTGTCATGTGATATTTTGAAGCAAATGTTCAATGCAAGCAAACTAAAAACAATTGTATACCAGCTACATTCTTTATCTGCCCAAACATCAGAATTTTAAAGATATATGAGACTTCTGACAATTTAGCTTATCAACAAAATACCATGTTTATTTTGCTGATTACAAAACAATGAGAAGTCAAGACGACATCTAGTAATCTCAATACAAACTAGTTCCTCGACACAATTCCAAAAGCAAGATGAAGGGACTTGCAATGCGTATTGGTACAAGACTTTAGAAATTGTGTTATAGTGGGTACATGATCACCAGTACATAAACATTTCTGCAAAGACATCCTCTATACGTAAATTCCTTGAAAGGAATACGTTGTTAACATTTTGTATAATAGGGGCTAATGCGTTTATGTAGAGCTTTGCATGTCCACTCTGGCAGATGCTTCTGAATCAAGAAATGAATTAGAGTCGAGCCAATTGAAAAAAACAACATAAGCGAAAGCTGCTAGGAAATTGAAATAACGAACTTGAAAGAGATCTCTCTCACTCGACCAACTTTGAAATATAAGGACAAAAAATACTTAAACTTTTAAGTTACTGTCTAAATTTGAAACTTTCATTAACAAAGGAAAGAGTGCAAAACGTAGCGTTGGTTTCTAAGCAGAAATCATGCAACAGTGTTGCCAGGTTTGGTATGAAGAGTAAGAAGTTGGTTAATAATTATAAAAGAATGACCTTGATACATTTTGCAGAGAAAAAAAAACTCACCAAACTATGAATAATATCTAATGTTTACCCAACAATAGTAGTCAATAATGTAGACGCATTGCAATTAAACAAATAATATGCTTGTTTTATCATATGCATAATGTCACAGAGTTGACACAACGGGCCTTTTTGGAGACTGAGAAACTGTTGGTGCCCATGTATTGGCGAGGAGTTATGCGTCACCATTCAAAAACTGTTACATATACTAAAATCTCAACAGGAGATAATAGCATAAGCAATGTATCATCAACTGAGGTTAAGCTGGGACTGAAACATTTAAAATCCAGGTAACAAGAAGTTTACCACAGGCTTCTAATACAGTTTGAAACTTCCCATGTTAACATGAACATGTAACAGTCTAAACTGAACAATAATATCTTGATTGTAAAAATAAAGATGGACCCTAGAAATCATTAACACATATAACAGTCTACATTGCAATAATATCCAGATTGTAAAAATAAAGATGGACCCTAGAAATCATTAACACATTCATATGATCTGCTGCTCTAAGTGACCTTAAAATAGGGGAATGGCAAACAAACAACACTGAAGAAAGGATATCAAGCCCCGAAATTTATAAATTTTTTGAACATACCAATCTACAAAGGGTTCAGAAACATAACGATAAAAAATTCTTCAAAATGCGTGCTCATAGCATGCAATTAAGTGGAGGAAAAATGTATAGGCACCAAAATCATTTTTTGAAGAAATCCCAGATAACACAACATGGAAAGTAGCTTTTAGAAAATGCTGTTAAATATATCGGACAGACCTATACTATACATGCATTCTACATTCAACATGCCAAACCGTTCATCCACTGAATCACTAGGTACTAGTCACCAAAGATTTGAAGTTCATGAAGATCTTCATTCCATGCTAATGTCAAAAGCATCCACAGAGCTGATAACTCGCGAGATTGTTTATTCCTTGATGGGTTAGCCAAAAAGGAGAGAAAATGAGCATCCAATAGATAGAGTATCCTGCCTATACCACAGAAACATTCCTGGCCCTGACAAGCTCTATAAAAAAATCCCCAGCTTGTCCTTTGTCAATCTGTGACGGCTCACCAACCACGCACGGAATCAATGGACCTGAATCCTCTTTATAAAATTGAACGAGAACCATGATTCGCACGACAGTTTGGAATGCCGGGATCACTGTATTTTACTATTTTCAAATATGGCTGCATTGCATGCAAGCCAAATTCCCCAAAGAATGAGGAAGGGGATGCACCTGATTCCTATATATATATATATGGAAGAATTATGTATATTTTTCAGATTCGGTTCATACATTAACACCATAAACTTGATGAACAAATGTATATTTTAATTTTTTATGACGATTCGATTTCGCTCAACACAAGTAGATCTTCATCAAGAATTTTAATAACTTCAACACACTCTTTCTTCACTATGCAGCAGTTCTTTAAGTTGGGGCAGAAACTGGTGAGGACAAAGGTTCTCAAATTTTGAAATATCATGTTTTTAATACAAAGTCTTCAAAATATTATGCTTATCCTCATATCAAACTCACCTATGCAATTCATGTCTAAGACAGTATTGAAGGATGTATGCAACATTGCAGAGTTTAATAGAAAATCATCCGAAGACATATCCATAGTGAAGAAACAGACAAAGTATTGAAGAATGTGTACAAAGTTTAATATCCATAGTGAAGAAACTGACAAGGTATTGAAGGATTTTAATAGAAAATCATCTTAAGACATATCCATAGTGAAGAAACAGACAAAATATTGAAGGATGTATACAAAGTTTAATAGAAAATCATCTGAAGATATATCCATAGCCTTTATCAATCATAATATTTCATTTCCTGTAATTTTCACAGGAGAGCGATGGATCTAGGGTTTGCGCTGTGCAGCCATGGTGTGGGCGGGGAGGCAGCCTAGGGTGGCTGCGAGAGCGATAAGATTCAGTCGCTGGAGGGTTGTGAGTGGACGGGGACGCAGATGCAGAGCACGCTTACGGCTGGTAGCGTGGCAGGTGGGGGATTGATGAATGCGACGGAGGAGCAAGAGGTGGACTATACCTCGGACAGCTACACAGAAAACGAGATCTTTGGTATGCTAGAGGTGAAGATGGGTGCTGCACCTGGTCTGACAGGGTCAGAGGCGACAGGAGGGGGTCCAGTTGTCCAGGCTGATCTGTCAGATGATGTGTCTCTTGCTATTGGGGGTGAGCTGGATTTTCTTGGAATGTCAACTACTCTTGGAGATTCTTTCTGTGCAGGTTTTTCTGGGTCGGTGGGGTTTTCTGGCCCATTGGTGGGTGTGGGAGTGACTTACCCTGCTGTGGGTGATTACGCAGATGCCGGAGATGGGCTGGGGTTTGGATCGGAAGGGCAGGCGGCAGAAGGTGGGGGTCTGGACAATGGTTTGGGGTCTCTACTGGACATACCCTTGGCTACCACGGGTGAGGTCACGGGGGTTTTTACTGCCTCCTTGGGGGTTTCAGCGGGGGTTTTATCACCGGCTGTTGGTTCGGAGCCTTTCTCTCTGGGTTCTTTCTTGGTACCTGACAAGGTCCCGTTGGAACATGCCTCTGGGTCAGTGCTTGGTGGGATCCCTTATGTGCTACGGGCGGCCAACCAGAGGCTAGGGTGTGAAGGCGGATTATCCCATGAGCTGCCCTTCCTTATCTCTTGGGCTACCGATTCGTGGGGTATCCATATCTCAGCTATTCCCAAGATTACTAACTTGGCGAGGGGTTGGTTTGCCTTTGGTTTTAGGACTAAGAGTGATGTGGACTAGGTTCTGAAGGATGTGTGGTGTATGGCGGGCATCCTTGTTAGTCTGAAGCGATGGACACCCTTATTCGACGCCAAGAAGGAAGTGGTGGATAAGGAGCTCATTTGGGTTTGGCTCCCTGGTTTTCCCATGGAATATTGGACGGAGGGGCGATTCAAAATGGTTGGAAATTTTCTTGGGGAATATGTGACGGCTGATTTTTCCTTTATACAGACAGGGCAGTGGATGATGGTGTGTATTATGGTTGGCCTGGACCTAAAGAGGGGCCTTAAGGCTGAGTTGAAAAATGATACGCCATATGGGCCTTTTTATCAGCCACTCGATTATGAGGGGGTGCCTTTTTGATGCCATAGATGCCATGTCTATGGGCATTTGGTCTCAGAGTGTCCACTCCCTTTTAAGGTTAAGAGAAGAGGCTCTATGCCGGTCACGAGGGACATTGATGCTCAGGTTGCAGGAGGGTCTGAACCGGGGGTGGTTAGGGTGCAGACACTTTGGGCGATTGTGGCAGAAAAGCCAAGGGATGAGGCAAAAGATATTGCGCTAGAACAGCAGGTGACTCCTGTACATTCACATCAAGCGACGGCTTCATCACCCTCCGGTATGTTTACTACTTTTTCTCCGACAGCATTTTGTTCTGATTTGGGCTCTTTGGGTTTTGATGCGAGAGGGGTGCGAGATGGGTCTTCTGGAAGGGGTGCACCTGTTTGTGCTGATACAGGTGGGGGGGATGGTGGTATTCCTGGAGGGGGGTTGCATGTTAGCACTGTTGAGTGCTCGTTACCTGGGTTCGTATCATCTTTCTCCCTGCCACTGGTGTCCCCCATCTCTTCTAGCACGTCGAAGGGACGTAATATCCGCGACAACTTGCGGAATAGAGAGGTCTACTCTGCAGATCTCTTAAGTGGGAGGATGCCATCCTTTTTAGATAAATCTTTGGTTTCTACGCAGGGGCGCGGTAGAAAGTCACATCTGTCAGTAGCTCAAGATCGAGCTATGAGGGAGGTGGCTTGTGGTAGGCAGTCTTTGATACACTAGGCACTTAGAGCAAAAAATGCCCTGGAGGGGGGTTTTACATGAAGATACTTTCCTTCAACTGTCATGGGTTGATGAGCCCTTCCAAAAAATCGTTGCTCAAGCACCTGATTGATGTTTTGGCGCTTGATGTTTTACTGCAATAAGAAACTATGGGGAACTCTGATACTGTGGTGGAAGCTTTGAAATCTATGCTTCCAGATTGGGATTTTGCTGCTATTGATGTTAATGGCAGATCGGGGGGACTAGCCTTTTGCTGGCAATTAAGGGTGTGCAGGTGTGAGAATATTTGGGGTGTTGCTTCCGGTTTGGGGCTCGAGGTGTTTGTCCCTGATTTGGGGAGGATTTTAACTATTCTGAATGTCTATGGGCCATATCAGGATAGGGTGACATTCTGGGATAAGATTTTTAACAATCCTATGTTGGATGATCGAGAATTGATTATGGGAGGGGATCTAAATTTCTCTTTGGGGATGGAGGAGGTATGGGGACCAAGGGCGGCCCTGATGTATTGTCAAACTATTTCCTGAAAGGATTGGTCCAGAAGGAGTGGATGGACATAAATCCTGTCAAGGTCATCCCCACTTGGAGAAATCAACGCTCTGGGGAGGATAGGGTGGCAAAGCGTTTGGATCATTTCTTGGTGTCAGAAGTGTTTATGGACTCGGTGGAGCTGATTAGGCAATGGGTAGCCGATGGTGGTGACTCTGACCATTGTCTGATTATGCTGGAGTTTATGGAGGGTGGGAGAAAGCCTCCCAGCCCTTTTAAGTTTAATCCGAGATGGTTGGAAGACAATTCATTTGGGAAGTTGGTGAGAGCTGAATGGGTGCCTTTTGTTCTGGAGCGGATCGGTTTGTTGGACAACATTTTATGAACAATTTGTGCAGAGTAAAGAGAGCCACTATTTTATGGGCTCATGCAAAGCGGGAGAGGGAAGTGGCTGAACTCCGAGACTGTGAGTTGAAACTGAGTACTATTCTGGAAGAGGTAGGGGGAGGTTTTGGTTTTGGATCGAATGCGATTAAGGAAGAAGTCATTTTGCTGGAAGGACAAAGATTAGAACTTCTTAACGAAATGGAAGCGACTTGGAGATTAAAGAGACAGGCTCTTTGGTTGCTATGTGGACATGAGAATACAAAATTCTTCCAGGCTTATGCTAAAGGGAGAAAGATTACTAATACTATTTGGGGGTAGCCGAGTTCCCAAGGGGAACGAGTTACTTCTTTTGAAGGGTTGGCTGAGGTGGGGGTTCAACATTTTGAGGATCTTTTCAGGGAGAGGTTGGGGGCAAACATTGTCAAAGTGGTCTAAATTGCACAATTTTTTCCCAGCTTTGTGGAGCCGGTGGATAATCGGAAGCTTAGGTTGGAGGTAAAAGAAAAAGAGCTGCTGGAAGTTCTTCATTCTTTTCAAAAAGACAAGAGTCTAGGTCCTGATGGATGGACAATTGAATTCTTTCTCGGGTGTTTTGATATTTTGGGGCCTGATTTGCTCCTTGTGGTCAACGAATCTAAACAGGTTGGGTGCATTCACAGACCTTTTAATGCTACCTTCTTAGCTTTGATTCCAAAATCTGATGAGCCGAACAATCTAGATGAGTATCGTCCGATCTCGCTGTGCAACTGTATCTACAAAATCATCTCGAAAACTATTTCGAGATGAATCAAGGAGGTTTTATCAATTGGTGTTTCTAGGGAACAGTTTGGGTTCTTGGAGGGCTGCCAGATCCATGAAGCTATTGGAGTGGCCCAGGAGGGTTTACACAGCAAGATGAAGGGGGCTGTTATAAAAATTGATATTTCCAAAGCATTTGATGGTGTCTACTGGTTATATCTAAGGATGTTGCTAACACATTTGGGGTTTGGCATTGATTTTATTAGATGGATTGTGGCCCGAATTACTAGTGTCTCTTTTGTTGTGTTAATTAATGGATCGACAAGTCCTTTTTTCATGCAGGAAGAGGGTTGAGACAAGGTAGTCCTTTATCTCCTTTACTTTTCTTATTGGTTGTCGAAGGGCTGAGTCGCTTCATTGATCATGCTAAAAGGAGGGGGGGTTTCAAAGGGGTTCCTATATCAAATTCCTTATTCATTTCTCATCTACTTTTTGTAGATGACATCCTTATTTTATGTGATGGCTCTCGTAGAGATATTGATAAGCTCTGTGAAGGGATGGACCTTTTACAAGCGGCTACAGGAATGGTTATAAACGCGCAGAAATCAACCATCTCTGTTTCAAACCTGAGTGGGGAGGAGGTGCAGTATCTGGTGAATAGACTTCCTTTTCAAGTAGGGGAATTGGATATAAAGTATTTGGGCTTTCAGCTAAAGCCTAATGCATTCCTGAAGGGGGACTGGATGAGGCTCAATGCAAAGATTGAGAATCAGATTAGGGGTTGGAGCCATAGATGGTTGTCCATGGCAAGGAGATTCGTTCTAATTAAAAGTGTTTTGGAGGCCATCCCAGTCTACTGGATGTCCCTCTCGTGGATCCTGGAAAAAATTAGAAAATTGTGCTTTGCTTATCTGTGGAGGGGCAATAAAGAACAACACTCGTTGGTTTGGGTACGGTGGGACAAAATTGCTCTGCCTAAGGCCCTTGGCGGGTGGGGGCTCAAAAACATTCATCTGTTTTCTAAAGCGCTTGCTTCCAAAGTATCATGGACATTGCTATCCTCTTCGAGTCTCCGGGCCCAAGTGGTGATTCGGAAATATATTGCCCCACTATCTGTTCTTGAGTGGGTTTGGTTGGAAAACAAGAGCAGGGGGGACATCTATCATTTGGAAGGCAATGGTTAAAGCTTTTGATGTTGTTGGTTCTGGACTGGCGTGGAAAGTAGGGGCAGGCCGACAGGGGGNGTTGGAAAACAAGAGCAGGGGGGACATCTATCATTTGGAAGGCAATGGTTAAAGCTTTTGATGTTGTTGGTTCTGGACTGGCGTGGAAAGTAGGGGCAGGCCGACAGGTGGGGTTTGGGATGGACCCGTGGGTTGGGAGCGGGAGAGCCCCACATCCTTCCTATGGAGGTTATTATGGCGTTGGCCAAGAGAGGGATCCTCTTCCTTTCACAAGTGGCGGACCCAGTTACTACATCCATCTGGAATCAGCGCTGGTTGGAGGGAGATAGGCTCGACTTAGCGGCGGAACACTGGGCAAGCTCGAATAGATATATTCATGGCCTTCTTCGGGCACATGTTCGAATATCTAATGGGGATGATAAATTAATATGGGACTTGCATCCCTTCGAGGTCTATACTCCTAAGGCGGGGTATATTCAGTTAAACATGGATTGTTTTAATCGAGATATCTGCTGGTGGTGGGGGCGTTTATGGAAACTACGATGTCCGGCGAAAGCAAAATTACTTTTTTGGGCCAGGCTGGAAAATAAGGTACCTACTTGGGAAGTTTTAGAATCCCATGGCTTGGTTGGGTCGGGCCGCTGTGTGTTGTGCATGAATTCTTATGAATCAGTTTGCCATATTTTTTTGGGCTGTAGTTATGTAAAACAGGTTTGGGATTGGGTTTCTCGAATTGTTCAGGGAATTGGTCCCTGGGAGGGGGACTCCATCGGAGATGCTTTTTTCTCTTGGTACAGTGATTTTCGAAACACAAAATTTTGAGCTCTACCATGCATTGTATCCTGGGGGATTTGGATTGCCAGAAACTCCATTATCTTTTAAGACAAGTTTACTCTACCTGAGATCATTGCTGCAAATAGTGTTGCTATTTTGGGTTTCTACCCACAAATCGGGAGGGTGAGGGGGGTAAGAGAGATCCGTCCTGAAGATATTGATAGGGGCAAGCCGTGGGGTTTTTTTGATGGGGCATCACAGGGTCAACCTATGAAGTGCAGAGGGGGTGCAGCTCTACATTTGTTAGATGATCATTTCTTCCTTTTCTCTATCGGCTTAGGGGCTGGTACAAATAATTACGCGGAGCTTCACTTTGTCAAACATCTTATGCTTTTCGCCTTGGAAAAAGGTTATTCGAGACTACAGGTTTTTGGGGATTCTATGATCATACTAAACTGGATGAAAGAATTAAAGCGTTGTCATATTATGAGACTTATTTCTTTACTTGATGATGCTTTGGTTATAAAGCAACGTTTTGATAGCATTACGTCCACTCATGTATACAGGGAAAGGAATGGGCTGGCCGACCGACTTTCCAAGAAGGCACGCAGCTTCCATTAGGTTCCTGGCAGGTCGAGAAGCACTCACATGATCAGGTCTACAAATATTTCCACTGCCTGTTCCATGATGGACTAGAACTGAATCCTTAAATATAAAGGGTTCTATTACACAATACAGCAGTTCAGTTTTTTTTATCATGGGTTTTTTATCTACTTTTACTTGTATATGATCGGCTATACTATGTCACATGATGTATAGACTTGATATACTGCCATTTTTTGTTTTTGATATGTAAACAGTACAATGCATGGGCAGCGAAGGCTAACTATGTCTTTTGCTATGAATGTAATTTTGTTCTGTTATAGAAATAAAATTACGACTTTTTCCAGGGGAAAAAAAATATATCCAAAGTGAAAAAACAGACGA
>LPNX011223741.1:371815-438165 GCA_001517045.1 Pseudotsuga menziesii | reverse complement strand
ACACATTTCTCCTCGTATAATCAACCAGCTTATTTCTGTCATGTAATATTTTGAAGCAGCAAATGTTGAATGCAAGAAAACTAATAATATATATAGTGAGAAACATACTAAGGATGTAAAAAATGAAAACAGAATATTATCAATCAATCAGCATTATTTTAGTGATAAGCAACAATATTTAACACATTTCTCCTCGTATAATCAACCAGCTTATTTCTGACATGTAATATTTTGAAGCAACAAATGTTGAATGCAAGAAAACTAAAAATAATTGTATACCAGCTATATACTTTATCGGCCTAAATATCAGAATTCTAAAGATATATGAGAATTTTGACATAATTTAGCTTATCAACAAAACACCATGTTTACTTTGCTGACTACAAAACAATGAGAAATCAAGATGACATCAAGTAATCTCAATACAAACTAGTTCCCCAACACAATTCCAAAAGCAAGATGAAGGGACTTGCAATGCACATTAGTACAAGACTTTAGCAATTGTATTATAGTGAGTACATAATCACCAGTGCATAAACATTTCTGCAAAGCATCCTCCAAGCCCAGTGGAGGAAGAACTCACCACTCTATACCTAAATTCCTTGAAAGGAATAGGTTGTTCACATATTGTATAATAAGGGCTGATGCGTTTATGTAGTTCTGCATGTCCACTCTGGCAGATGCCTCTGAATCAAGAAATGAATTAGAGTCAAGACTCAAGCCAATTGAAGAAACCGAGATAAGCAAAGGCTGCTAGGAAATTGAAATAAAGAACTTGAAAGAGCATCTCTCTCACTCGACCAACTTTGAAATACAAGGACACAAAATAATTAAGCTTTTAAGTTACTGTCCAAATTTGAAACTTTCATTAACAAAGGAAAGAGTGCAAAATGTAGCATTGGTTTCAAAGCAGAAATCATGCAACAGTGTTGCCAGGTTTGATATGAAGAGTAAGAAGTTGGTTAATAACTTAATAATTATAAAAGAATGATCTTAATACATTTTGAAGAGCAAAAAAACCTCAACAAACTCTGAAAATATCAAATGTTTACCCAACAATAGTAGTCAATAATGTAGACCCATTGCAGTTGAATAAATAAAATGCTTGTTTTATCATATACATAATGCCACAGAGTTGAAACAACGGGCCTTTCTGGAGAGTGAGAACCTGTCGGTGGTCATGTATTGCTGAGGCGCTTGGTGAGGAGCTATGGGTCACCATTCAAAAACTGTTACATAAACCAAAATCTCCACAGGAGATAATAGCATAAGCAATGTATCATCAACTAAGGAGGTTAAGCTGGGACTGAAACATTTAAAATCCAGGGACAATAAGTTTACCACAGGCTTCTAAGACAGTTTGAAATTTCCCATGTTTACATGAACATATAACAGTCTACATTGTACAATAATATCTTGATTGTAAAAATAAAGATGGACCCTAGAAATCATTAACACATATATAACAGTCTACATTGTATGATAATATTCTATTGTAAAAATATAGAAGGACCCTAGAAATCATTAACACGTTCATATGATCTGCTGCTCTTAGTGACCTTAGAATAGGGGAATGCCAAACAAACCATGCAGAAGAAAGGATACCACACCAAAATTTATATATTCTTTGAACATACAAATCCACAAAGAGTTCAGAAACGTAACAGTAAAAAATTATTGAAAGTGGGTGCTCATAGCATGCAATTAAGTGGAGGAAAAAAGTATAGGCACCAAAATCACTTTTTGAAGAAATCCCAGATAATACAACATGGGAAGTAGCTTTTAAAAAATCCTAATAAATGTCAATTCCCGCTAGCTCACTCGGTTAAGGTGTGGGTTTTGTTTGCAAGGCGACCCAAGTTCAATACCCTTATGGGTGACTTAAATGGGAGGAGACACCAAAAAATCCAACCATGTTAAGGGTTGGTGTGGCCCACGCCGGGTGCCATTCCCGGGTGATTTTTAACACACAAAAAAGCCAATGGTTGAAATGCACTGGCCCCATGTGACAGGCATTTAAAAAAAAAAACTTGATAAATACATTGGACAGACCTATCCTATACACACCATTTTACATTGTTTAGTTGACTTCATTTTCCAGAACTTCAAACAGACACAATCAACTTAAAGTTGTTCAATTCAAGCTGATGTTCAGTGAAACAGAAACTTACCATCTTCATTTAGCTTCTTTAGAAGCTGTGATTTTGTAGGAAGGGTATACATTCCAGCGGCAACAACCTTTTTAACAGCCCAGGGATGGTGTGGAGCTAAAACTCGTGCATATGCCACAGAAGCCGGATCCCTCAAAGAGTTCCCCCTGTCAAAATCAACAACAATAACAGAATGGGTGATATCATAATGGGCAGAGCAAAATAAAACAAAACTAAGCTTACTACTTATAAGGAGAACTGTGGAATAAGGATGAAATATGGATAAAAATGGTTGAAGAGAAGGAATGTTGATAAAATACACTTAGGACACTCTCGAGAGACTTATAAACACAACTCACATCCTTCAGACAGTTTGCTGTCTAACATGTAAGCAAATCCTAAAACAAAGGTACAAATCAGTAATAGATCAAACATCAGTAATTGTTAACTATCTAAGTGTAACACTTTCAGCATCACCTGGTTTCAAGCGTTTTGATCACTCAATAAGTAATCGTAAATTTTTTAAAAAGAAGTGTTGCTTTTGCATCTGTTCTGTTAGTACCGAGTCAAAGCATTGGCTACAAGAAGCTAAGTCAAATTTTATTACATGGAATGAAAAAGAGAAATGAATTTAATAAGGCTTTTCTGATTTTACTGATCACTGACCTCATTCTTTTTCCCTTCCCTTGGTATTTTATAGAGATTAGTTTTACGTTTTTCTTATATTGTATGCTTTAATTTATTCCTTTCTACATGACCACTATTTGATGTAACCAGTTATATACAATGTTCCCCCAAGTTTCCGGGACGTGGAGACGCGGGAGCGAGGAAACACAGAAACCAGGAACCCTAGTTAAGTGACTAGGGTGCCATTCAGAGAATGGCTCTAGCAGCTGCACTATCTTTAACAATTGCTTATGTTGTTTGTTATGTGCATGTTTCTTATTATGTTGATTTGGCTTTCCAATGATTTTGATATGGTATCAAAGCTAGATTGACCTGGACTCACTAGTGAGAGTGGTCTGATGTTGGAAGCCATGGAAAGAGTGATTGGGATGAACACCGGAGCTGGAAAAGGATGGATCTGTTCATAGATGGGAGGATCTGCTTCTTGGATACCTAAATCTGCAAAGAAAGTGAAGATCTGTTGTGAGCTATCAGACCTGACATTGTAAGAAGAATGGAGCATGAGAGATCTGCTTGAAGCATGTAATTGGAAAATACAGCGACAGGGAGGGTCTCTAAATAGGGTGCTTATATAGCCAGATTGAGCTGACTAGAAAGACCATTCTTGAATGTGTATATTGACTGCAATATGTGTTATCCCTCAAGTGTAGAAACTTGGATCAGTCTGAGAAAAAGGCAGCTCAGACAAATTGGAAGCTGTGATTGGTCAAACAAATTGTTGATTGAAGGAAGACAGGAAAAACAGTGGAAGCAGAGGTGTCTAGACTCTATACAGTTGCAGACTAGGAGGAGGCACCTTCAACAATCGACCACGGAAAGTAGCGGAATCATGGATGTAGAGCCTCAGCATGTGAGGTCTGGCAGAAGCATGTGGTGGCTAGCAATGGTGGTAAAGCAAGGTATCCATCCATTGGATGGATAACATAGAGAAGAAGAGGACACTCTTCTATTTGGCTCATTCATGGCATGCATAATTTCCTCTGTGCTGTGGAATTCTGATAAATCCCTGCTGGGATAGGGAGGTGGCTCATGGAAGGAAAGGTTCTGACAGCTGCCGAAATGCCCTCCAATTATCTGATCGAGCTTCTCATATATTTGTCTCTTGGCATTTGATTATGATGAAATGGAGGAATGCCTTAGATATTTGTTGCAATCATTGGGATCTTTGCAGTGAATGCATATGGCTGAGAAATTTGGAGAGGAACTATCGAAAAGAGGCTTTGGAAGTTTTGTTCTTGGCGCCTTTATAATTTGTTGATCTGTTGCTATTTCCTGGTTCATTTGACACATTGCCATCCAGGTAGACAACGCAAACCAAACTGTAAGAGTGTGGTATCTATGATACGGCAGTGCTGAAGATGATCCAATGCATCGGTTGGGTGAGCAACTCAAGTCCATCGATCAACTCAGTGAAGTGTGGATCTGCATGTCTGCTCCAAGCTTAGGGTGTTGTCGGTGCATCAACCCCAATGCAATCATGAATCCATGATTTATTGTGCCTGTTGTGTATTTTGATCAGATTGTTATGCAGGGCAATTGGTTGGTTGATTGATCTGTACATAATGCCATGGGTTCCAACACAGACACTGTGGGGACTACGCAACATTTGGCAAGGTATTCAAGAACTGACAATGGGAAGGGCAAGCACAAGAAGATTCACAGATCTGGCAAAGGCCCAATGGTGGCAGCTAGAAAGGCATCAAAATGATCGAGATGAAGCATTGTCGGAAGCAAATGAAGGCCAGTGGGTGGAACTCAATGGAGATAATCACATGCTGGAGCAAGATCTTGGGATCAAGTCTTGTGTTTGCATTCTTTGCTGAGTTTGAAATAAAGTTATTAACCTGTGTAAATGGCCTATTGTGTAATTTGTTATTAACAGGTGTAAGGTTGGGAAGTGGGCAATTGAGCCTATAGACCTAGGTGATAGAATTGAGGGGGGCTTGTTGTAATAGTCTTGGATACAGGGATAAACTTAGAGGCGGAGGTTCTTGTCCCGAGGTTCTTCAACATATTGTACAATAATACATTGGAAGCACAATACTAAATGAATTGGGAGGGTTACTGTGAAGTTACCCATGAATATATTGCCTCTGATAACCCAGGTATTTCATTCTTAGAGAGATATTATCATCTTCCATTATGAACGGAGTGGTATAGAATGTGGTAGTGCTATTACCTAATCATGTTTAGCCTTCTAGGCTCCCTTTCAGTTGACCTATGAATCCATTTGTTTTATTTTCTGTTCTGCATAACCTTGAGTTTTCACCTTTCACTTGCAAAGAGCAATGCTTGAATGACATCATCATGCCATTCACCAATGTCTATGTTATTGCTGACCCAATGTCCTTGACTGCAACGGCTGCTAAGCTAATCCAATCTTCGTGTTTGACAACCATGAAGTTCAGAAAAATATTGTCAGTGCAAAATGCTGTGATAAAATTTAGCAATAAGTTTGAGGAAATCTATAATTCTGACTCAAATTTAACCTGAATTTAATCATCAAATTTGGAACTTAAGTAAATTTAATTGTTGAATTTTATTGAGTTCAAATTTAAACGAACTTAATCACCAAACCTCAATGAATTTATTTGGTCACCATGAAATTCACTGATTTTCAAACTTCAAGGATTAAATTCAGCATACATGGTGACTAAGCTGCTAAGCATTGTCTCAGTGTATTTCCGTTGTTTTAGCATTGTCATTAGACATCCACGTGGATTCATTTGCTCCTTCCCATAGCATTTCTGCATCCTAACCTTAACTCTCGACTTGTTCACCATCAGCATCCACTCTAACTACTGTGTTTGCATGGTGACTAAGCTGATAAGCATTGTCTCAGTGTATTTCCATTGTTTTAGCATTGTCATTAGACATCCATGTGGATTCATTTGCTCCTTCCCATAGCATTTCTGCATCCTAACCTTAACTCTCGACTTGTTCACCATCAGCATCCACTCTAACTACTGTGTTTGCATGTTTTAAATGATAGCTTAAGCAACTCATTCACAGAAATCGTGAGGTTCATCAAATTGTATTTGAGAAAGATGCAACTTTCCGATCTTGATCCAATCTATGTTGGGCTCCAAATATATCTGTTATGGGAAGAATTTTTCATAAACAATATCCACATGCAATTCTCGATCTTGGATGGGACCATCTCTAATCACTTACCCATTCAACTCAATATATAGAGTCATGGCTTTAAAATACCGCCAAAATATCCCTTTCAACACAACTCAAGCTGAAGCAAACATCCACAATTTCTGCAGAAAATTGAATCTCCCTGGAAGAAGGGAAAGCTAATGCATAGCACGAAAGCATACTTATTTTATAAAAGACTGAACCATGTAATGGAAAGCTGGCATTTGGAATTAAAGCAGGCAAAGAGGAATAGGCAAGGGAAATTGGAAAAGTTTTAAAGGTCATCCTAGGGTCTAAATGCTAAACTGAATTCTATAGAAATCAGATTTTCAAGTTGCTTGATTATGTTTTCTTACAGAAAGAAGAACAGAATTGGTTAAAATCCAAGCGAACCAAGCTGGACTTGTATAGATGTACCACACATTTTATAGTGTTGCTTATAAAAAAAGAGAAACATTGTCCAGTTTGCAAACCATGATACAACATAGAAATTCATAAAGAAAAACAACATACAGGTTTGGATTAAAAGTATAATTTGCAGACAGTATTCACTTGGGCACAATGCCATCTTGACTAACAAAAAAGGAAATGTGAGAGCCAGTTGACATATCATGTGTAACTTGTAAGAGTGCAGGAAACCTCATTTCATCTTTTCATCTCTTGCTTCTCTTTCTTCTTGAACACTTTGAGATGGTTACGACCATTCTGGATGTCAACAAAGTGGCATTCAAAGCTAGGTAAACTACAAAGATATGAGCCATGACCGGCAAATGAAAATCGAAGAACCCCGATTCTCCAAAAGAAATCCCAATGGAAACTGTTTTGGAACTTTTTATCCAAGACCAGTGGTATGGACCATATGGCAGATTTGGTTGGCTCAAAATAGGACTCCCTTCCAATCTATGACAGCATCCAGCAGTCCCAGCTCTTTGAGATGTCCTAAAGGATAAAATCAAAAGAAAAGAGACCATAGTGTAAAATTTAAATTGCTTGCAGAAACTCTCAGTCAAAGAGAATGACATATAAACTTGACTTTGAAGAGGATTTGAGAGTGAAACCAGCTGTGGCAGAGGTTGGAATCATTCTATCTAAATCTAACTCACCTGACGCAGCACTACAGTGATTCAAGCATCCCATACAGGACACATAAAACCCCAAAATAGGTCACAATATATATATATATATATATATATATATAGCTCAAGTGGTTGATTGCTGTGAACTGCAAGTAGAAGGTCACGGTGTCAAATCCCCAGGATGGCTATCTATGTGAATGTTGAAGGCCTCACTTGATGTCCCTGATGGGTTTGGTTGCCAAAACTGCAACCGACGGTTTAGCCCAGGTACCATCCTCAAAATGAGGGTAAGAACTTGGGGGGTTTCACATGATTTATTCCATCAGATATATATATACACAATTTTATTTTTTTAATTACAGAAATAAAATATAATTATGTAAACATCAAGATGGAGATTTTTTGAATAGTTACAAATTCCAAATAGACATTCATCAGTGATCAAACACAAATGCCAAGAATACAGTGTACAACATAGATTCAGAAGTAACCATAAACTGTAGTTTTTCCCTGCAATGTCATCAAAGTATTACATAGATAAAATGATAGATGAGAATGCCATGGGCAAATACAAAATAGGGAAGTGGATGAATCCGTAGCAGTAACAGCAGCAGTATCACTATTGGTTGGACAGGGAGGAGGAGGAGGAGCACTACTATCGATATTCTTCCCCTTCCTTTGAGCTTGAGCAGCAGCCCTTAACAATTCAGGCATAATTTCGATAAGATGATTGTTAAAGAACACTGCTGTTAGTGAAATGACAAACACAGCAAAATAATGGCAGGCTGTAGATGTTATCTCATTCGCTGTTCTCCAATATCCTTCTCTGCTAGGGTTTCTGTGAAAATTTATGAGTTAAATGAGCAAAAATGCCCCATTATTTCAGCGTTGGGCACTTTTTTCCATCCTGCAAATCTAACTTGTTGGGACATGTCCTTCCCATGTGTCTCGCATGGGACACGTATCCTGTGCAGAACACCTATCCCATATGAGTCTGACTAATGGAAGGGCAAATCAGCACATCAGCAAGTCCGATTCACAATAAGTAACAAGAAGGGAAATATCAGGTATGTTAGTTCTAAAGGAGTTTTATGGCTTTATTATTTGCACTGTCAAGAAAAATATGGGAAAGAATGCAATATATTGCACTATACAAGGTCTGAATTCTAGGTCTACATAATACATACTACAAACTGCTCTTGCAAAAGGATATGACACTGCCTCTGTGTAGGGTGACTCCAAACTAGTCTTCCTTCAATCCACAAGGGGATGGCACCCTATAGGAAAAATAATATTGTCCCCGAGTAAGAAACCTAAATGCATTATTTATCATTTCAATCAATTTCACATAACGCACATCCCAAGGAGGTTAAGCTCAAGAGAGAAGAATCTAGCTAAAAATTCTATAGAATAAGAGAAGGTTTATTTCTGTGCTAGGCGGATTTAAAAAGGAGGCAGGCTCTTTTTCCCAATCACGACATCTCCAAGCCTCAGAAGGAAGACACTGGACAGCATGCCATTGCATCTGGAACTTCAGTCCATTGGAAGAAATAACATCGTTGCAATACCAAAGATATAAAGTACAAGATGCAGGGACAGAGCTTTAGATGGAACCTATGTACATCTACCCTGGATTCCATTCATATATGCAATCCAAGTGTCAGCATGCTTGAGCCCCCTTCAAAGGCAAATCATCAATGTGCGAGGAGAGGAAAATATCAATACAAAAGCTACATCAACCTCTAAGTCCACCCCGCATGTCATGTATAAGTGTCAGCATGCTAGAGCCTCTTTCAAAGTCAAATCATCAATGCAGAAGGGGAGGAAAATGGCACTACAAAGCTACACCAAACTCTAGTTCTACACCATTTATCATGTATAAAAAAACTATTTTCTCTCATAGTTTGATCATCTTTTGCATACATGGAATTCTCGACCAGACAAATGATGTGGCCTTTCCTTGTTTTGATAGTTCTCTTATGGCCTAGGGCTAATGATATCAAAAGAAGGCCCATAACTCCATGTCAATGTTCCAGTTGATCCACAATGGAGAACAAAGTAGGTAAATGAAGACAAGCTTCCCTTCCATCAACAGTAGCAGAAGGATATCATAATTCACCATAGCCTTTGAATGAAGATAATCTCCATCTCAGAGCTATCAGTCTCTTTAATGTATATTTTGATTTCATTATGAAATAGAAAATATAAGATTTTTTCTTTGGAAAAAAAGAAGAAGATAATTTCCGTCTGTCTATAGATATGCATAAATTCACTTGTAAGGATCGTAACTCTATTACAATCATGTTTGTTGTGAAGGGCAAGTTCCAAGTTTCCAACAAATTGTGGATCCTGGTTACATCGATTTTTAATTAGGTTTGACATTTAAATGAATGGCATGTTACACCCTGGAGAATAGTTCTCTCTCCGATTTAAATTAACAGAAAATGGACAAAATAAGAATGAATATGAAGACATACCCTGTAACAAGTAGTCTTTCAAATAACACTTTGACCATGTCCAGCCCTCGCTTCACTAAAAGCAAGTTATGGGAATAGCTACCACCCCTCACGGAACCAGATCTAATGTCAGATTCCACTAATGCCTGTAAAGTGGCAGAAGAATTTGATGCTTCTGTCAAAGATTGGATCTGCATCAATTTTCCAAAATATTCAAATTAATATCTATTAAGCTGCAGCACCATTC
The DNA here is from genome assembly GCA_001517045.1 of Pseudotsuga menziesii. Classification (NCBI taxonomy): domain Eukaryota; kingdom Viridiplantae; phylum Streptophyta; class Pinopsida; order Pinales; family Pinaceae; genus Pseudotsuga; species Pseudotsuga menziesii. Next base: position 428,405 of record LPNX011223741.1, on the reverse strand, counting down.
CTCAGTACGTTTTTACTTCCACATATTCCAAGAAACTTGCATACATTTATTTTTCTTTTCTTCTATTTCCATCCAGTTTGTTTCCCTTGATGCATAGCAGTAAAACATCACAAATATATCAATTGACCCTTAGTTGTCCTATTATAATTTAAATGTGACAACAGAAATTACGTCATTTTGATATACAGTGAACAGAACACAATCTTCTAGAAAGACAAATAAATAAGATTCTTCCCACCTCTTGGCTATGTAACTTGAATTCAGAAATACATTCCAAAACTATGCAAGAATGTCGACTAATTATTATGAAATATTATTAGAGAAATGACGCATGCAGAATGATTAGTCCTTCATAGATTCAGGTAACAAAACAACCGCAAGATCGTTCATTTTTTATCATTTCAAAAGTTCCAACATTTGGGCCAAAGGGTCTGTCAAGTCAAAAAATTAGCCTTCTGTACATGCTACATAGTACATTCTACCTCGATACCTTGCTTGTTTCACATCCTGAATTATGACTTCTCACACCTGCAAAGTTAGCCAATTGTTACTCCTCAGTGAGTCCTCACATAAGCTAATATTGAATGTTCATTGTTACCCTCGCCAGTTATCACTTATAGTAGAAAAAACAAAGAAATCCAAAAGAGCAGGAAACAACAAATGAACAGAGTTTTTAAGCTTTTCTCGAAAATTTTAAATATATATGAACCATAATAGGCAACAGTGTTATATTTACTGCTCAACTACAGGGTGTGATGAAGTGTTAAATCAAGTGCACTTTCTTTACAGGGACCTGCGTTCAAACCACCTGGAGAACATGCTGTTGTGCCAATGCGGCCATTTTGTTGTGTTATCCACTTATCTTGTTATATGCGAAAGAGTTGATAAGTCTAGGTGATTTTTCCAAGGCAAGCAGGTGAGGTCAATTGCAATTCCTGATGATTTTTGCAGGAGAGAGAGTTAATGAGTTTAGGTGATTTGTCCGAGGCAGGCAGATAAGGACAACTGTGATTCCTGGTGATTTGAGCTGGACAGATACCTCTCGGATGTGACTCCTAAGCCAAAGGTTTTCACAGCCCACAGGGAAGAGCACAAAGGAGTCTTTCACCGACAAAAACATATGGTTAATTTTTACATTGTACATCCAGACTTAATCATCTGACTCGGATCAGATCTTCCCCCTTCAAGTGATGACCCTCTTCAACTTTCAATTGAGAGATTTATCCGATGATTATTGCTACGTATACTCTTTACTGCGCTGGGGATGTTCTTTTCTTTCCAAACAGGCACAATCAATTCAAATTTACTAGTCGATGTAGTTCTCTAGATTGCTTTACTGAACAATTTCCCTTAGCATTCCATGGACAGAAATGTTATTATTAGACCTCCAACTATGCCTATGAACCCATCTCATACTGACAGAATCGTAGAAACCTGTGTTACCGGAATGGGGACGAACCGATAAATGGTCCTAGAGGGTTTGGGGAGAATAGAAATGTGAACCCGCTCGCTTCCCAGCGTATATTATGCATATAAAATTGAGTAGCAATGTATTAACCCAGTCTCGAGACAGGAGTGGGAACAGAATGGTATAGTCTAACAGCTAGCAGATGTTAATTAGGTGGTCACCGTATCGATTCCCATAAAGCCATCAGGGCCATGCAATCAGCGATCATTACTTGTATACCCTGTTGGGTTGCTAAGACAATCAACTGAATAAATCCTTGTATGGTTTGAAACAGGTTCCTAGAACTTGGTATTAGAAGATTGATCACTTTTTTTAATCTTGGTTTTAAACAATGCGAATCTGATCATAGTATTGCCCACTGCTTATTGCTTGTTCTACACCAGAGTCAACTGTTTTTGGTAGAAAACGTCCTAACTTATGCCCATCTAACACTTAAATTAGCCAACAATGCACGTTTTCAAAGTTTTTTTCCCATTAATCAATCTATATTGACATATGCTTTCAGTGTTTTCCACTGATAAATTTAAAATAAAATGTTATCAATCATGCCCAGTAGAAGAAAAGCTGAGTACTAGGATACCTTGGCAACAAAGTCTTTTTCTGCAAATTTGAAAGCAATCCCTAGGTAGCCAAAGAGCACTGAAACTCGGGAACAAGCATGACAGAAAGGGACCAGTTGAATATCACCATTGCCCGAGTTGAGAGCCAAAGCCAATTCCTGAAAAGCTTCTGCAATCTGTCTCAGGGGTCTGTTAGTCTTGGTGTTTGCCGCCATTATTTTCCACTTAGCCTTAAAAAATGCAAATTACTTTTGTTTTGCAATTTTATATATGTAGAACAATGCAGCGAGATTGAGATAGAAGAGGGAAGGAATGCATCTGCAATTGCAATTGATATAGGTAAGAACTCCATCTGACATATCCTTTAAAGACGAGTTAATCTAACGAGCACCTTCGTACTTTAGCAGTAGCTTAAAAATTTGTTTAGATTCTCTCGGGAGAATCAATCAGTAACATCTTTATCTATGTGGCATGAATTAAGGCGGACGATAAGCATTAAGTAGACAGCATTTATTCCCTTTAAATGCTCTCGATCCTATCACTTACATTTCAACAACAAGGTTATACATCGTTGCGATGCATTTCAAGGCCATGATAACGGCGGAAGGTTGGGTTATCGGGGTGGAAGATAGATATTGTTAGCGATGTTTAGTTAGGTTGCAAAGATGAAGAGGAGAAGAAAAATGGTGTTTTGAACATTTAGATTCGGATAATTCAAAGAAAATGTAAGTGGAGATTTATCTTTGGGTACATTAAGTTTCAAATTGGATTTTGATAATGATGATGGAGAAGGTTGTTTGTATATCTTTTTATGTTTTTACAACATTGAAAAAGATAATTTTATATTATTAAATAGTATCTTTATTTATTTATTCATTTTCATAAGACAAGAACATTTTATTTCAAAAATTGATAGTCATAACTTATAGCATACTTAAACTTCCTCTATATACCTATAAGCATCGCTTTCCTTACTAAAAGGCCAATACATTGATGAAAACAAACTAAGAAAAGCTTAGATGACCTGAGTCAATCAAAGAACCCCCACAGTTTTCCTCCCAAGCAATCAATCCTCCCACATAACCAATGGCTTGCTTAAATAGGCCATCAACAACCCTGTTGAATTCTCAATATATATGATGGATAGAGAGTTGTTGAAAGTGACATATCAGCTCCTTGACTCGTCTCAACCAATGATACAAATCCACATACTAGATAGAATGAACGTTACTAGCCCAATCCACAATGACTTTGGAAACCCCCATCATCGAAAGAGCAAGTAAATGCTTCTTTCGACCAAACCATGATAGACCCCAAAGAGTAAGAAGTTCAGCTTTAGTGTTAGTACCTTTACCCACCGCCATCCGTAGCAAATACACATGATTCAGTTGCAACTTAATAACCATACCAGCACCATAAAGACCAGCTTGCTCTGCCCCATCAAAGAAACCCAAATTTTGATTGTCTTCTATGTTAGGATGCCTAATAACTCTCCTATGTATTCTTGGCCTGTCACAGCCAATATCTTTCAGTCTAACAATAGCCTTGACACTGGTACCACGAGCATCTACAAAGCCCAGCTGGAACAAAACAAAATTACGAGCTTTCCACACCTCCCAAAAGGTTACAAGCCGAAGGTCAATAGAGTAGGAAGTGGACTTCAACCATTTTTTAAAAATTATCTTCCAGACTATAAAGGCCCCAAGTCAAAATAAGGTTCAAACTTTTACAGAAAAAGTACCAAACCCCCTAAAAAAAAAATCACCAAACAGGTGCTCCGCCGACTCCATAGCTGAATTACAAAGGCAGCATCGACCTGGTCCCGAAATGCCTCTTTTCTAAAGAACATCCCAGGTTAATATTTTTGTGTTTATTGCATAACCATGAAAAACACTTAATTATCAAAGGAAGTTTTCCTTTCCACATCGGAGAGGCCCACCACAAACAACTCAAATCCAAATGCTACTCAATGAGTGAATTATAAGCAAGTTTAGTCGTGACACTACCACTTTATTTATTATAGGTCCAAACCAATTGATCACTGCATCATTCAGGAAGATACCCAACATGATGAGACGAGATACAAAATCATCCCATTCAGATGCTAACTCCCCCTAGAGATCTAAACCCAAGGACGAAATCCAACTCGGAACCAATGCCTCCCCCATGACATAAGCACGTTTAAGGACCACAATATTTCGCAAGTGTAGATGAGAAATTAGGCTCCTAAACAAAGCAAAATTGTCAGACAACCCCACTATAGGATCAATCCCAACAAAAACTCGGTTCCCCTTTCCAACTTGCCAGTTGATATCAGAAGAGGTGAACTTGGTTCATTTTCCTCCCATTTATGTGGTAGGTCTTATTGTTTATGCATATTAGTCTTTATAGGGAAGTGGAAATAGGTCAAAGCCACTATATTCACTAACCCCCACAACAAGTATTGTCAGTCACCATTAAACAACTAAGAGAGCGTGAGCTAGACTCTAACTATATCATGTCACTCTAGGTTTGAAGGATAAACATTGAGCATTATATATTCACCCTTCTTAGGCTTGTGTCCAATATCTATATCCACCTCTCTCTATTCTAGTACCTACCTTTAGGGACACATATGGATAAATCAAGGTCTCTAGGTCTATCATTTCAAGAGCAGCCCAAGATTATGTTGGAGAACTATAGATTGAAAATAGTTCAAAAAATATGTTAGCGTCATATGAACTCTAGCAATATATGAACTTTATTCTTCCACTCACCTCAACACATTGCATTACAATCATTCTTGTTATAGATAGGCTTTAACTTAGCACACACAGAAAAAAGAAAAGAAGGTGTAACATCTTTCAATTAGTCTTTGGAAGCTTTGTCCTCAAAGCTTCATTGATAGCAACATCTAATTTTCTTGAACTGTCATCTCTAAATCCTTTGTGACACTTGATGAGATAAGATGATATGAGTTACAGATTCCCCAGGAGAATTGTTGCATCGTATATGGTGTGGTCCATCCTAGATCTATTTTGATTAGACCTCTAAGATTATTTTGGGAAACAGGATGTCTCAAATGTTCCTTAGTATGTCGAATTGTTTGCTTGTCAACAGAACTCTTTTTGAATGCTCATTTTGACCCTACCGTTGGTCAAAATGACGATTATAATTGGGATGTCTATAAGCTATATGTGTTGTTTGTTTTTCTTCCTTTTTAACTGCGGCGAGGACTGCCTTCACTTCCTTGACTTGACTTTGTTTTTTCAGAGAGTCTGAATGCTTCTCTCTGGATTTGTGCTATTTTGTTCTCCAGTAGATTGTTTTACTCTAAATCTTCTCGAACGTTTCATCTTGCGACTTTTTGTCCTCTTTTAACTTCTCGATTTCTTTCTCTAGTTCTTGGTTAAGATTTAGAAGGAATTGATTTTCTTATTGTTTTTCCAAGACTTATCCTTCGATGTATTCCTTCGAGTTGTCTGCCTTCTTGGTACTCTTTAACTTCTTGATCTTCGTAACTAATAATTTATTATGATTTCTTAATCGGTATATTTCTTCAGTTTTACTTGTTAATGTGTTATAGACTTTTGTAATTTCCAACTTGTGCGCTTTTTTTGAGTCTTCCTCTTTTTGCTAGAGTTCCTCAATCTGTTGCTGAAGGCGGCAATTCTCGGCTTCTTGGCACCTTGCTTTTGTCTGAATTTGCGTGAATTTGTCATCTTTGTCCTTGATGGTTTTGTTTAATCATTTTATTTCTTCATTATTCTCGACTGCATCTTTCATGATTTTTTGGTTTTGTAGATTCTGAATGGTATATTTTTTACTCATTAATTCCTTAGAAATATCCAGCTTCGTCATGTCAAATACTTTGTGAATTGTTACTTGTAGTTGGGACTGCAATTCTGATTTAGACTTTGCCATAATTCTTGACTTTTGGTGTTCTTTGACGATAGTTGGTTTTCCTTTTGACTGACTTCTTGTCTTCTTTGATTTTCTCTTGTTTTTCTTTACTTTTGTAATTTAATAATTGTACTTAATACAATTATTAAGTAATAATAATAATAATAATAATAATAATAATAATAATAATAATAATAATAATAATAATAATAATAATAATAAATTTTCTTTTTGAAGGTTGATAAGTACTTCTTGTAGATTGGGTGGTTGGGAGGAATTATTGTTACCTTCCCCACCTAAGTTCAAATCTCACTTGCTTCTTAGTAGCAATTATTATGTACTTTTAGATTTTTTTTTCCCTTAAGTTTGTAAAATTCTAGTAGATTGGGTGGTTGGGAGGAATGAGTGCTACATTCCCCACCTAAGTTCAAATCTCTCCTGCTTCTTAGTAATTATTATACTGCACTTTTATATTCAAACCCAAACCCACTTTAAGAAACCACATGTGGTTTCACTTTTACCATTTTTATACCAAATGAAGCAAATATTTATTCACTTCACACAATCAATATTACCAGAACACCTGGAATATTTGATAAGCCATTAATATGACAAATATATATTAATAAATTGATAGATAAGTGATAAGTTACAATTGAGGGTCTGCTATTTATATTTTGGCCGAATACCCTTTCATTAAGAGTCATGTCTTTTTGTAAAGACATTATTAATTATTATATGTGTGTGTGTGTGTGTGTGTATGTTGTTATTATTTAAGTTTGTTACAACCTACCTTTGGGGACACATACGGATAAATTGAGGTCTCTAGGTCTATCATTTCAAGAGCAGCCCAAGAATATGTTGGACAACTATAGATTGAAAATAGTTAAAAAATATGTTAGCGTCATATGAACTCTAGCAATGTATGAACCTTATTCTTCCAGTCACCTCAACACATTTCATTACAATCATTCTTGTTATAGATAGGCTTTAACTTAGCACACACAAAAAAAAAAAGGTGTAACATCTTTCAATTAGCCTTTGTTTAATATAAATTTTGGGTACAAATATAATGGAGTAGACAACAATCTATCGCATTAGATTACAATGTGTCAAACGACCTTCCTTGGTCGATGGTTGCACCCAACTTTGTTCTTCAGCGCTCAACGTTGAACCTAAGCTTCTTCTAATTGAACTCTTGCATTCCATGTGTGCATCTTAAGTGTCGTGCTTTATTATTATCAAATGGTATCCTTTTGCAATCATCATCTATCAAAGCCTTGTTAAGTGTTGTGCTTTTATTATTATCAAATGGTATCCTTTTGCAATCATCATCTATTAAAGCCTTGTTATCTAATCGCAATCTTATCCATGTTGTACAATATGCATTCTCTACACAACAATCCACATAACTTGTAGGGATAATTTTAGGGGTGAAATTTAGCCCATGGGCTATTTTTAGGGGTTTTCCTCCAAAAAAAGATTCAACATTTTGCATTTTTTGAAGGTCTATTTCGCCCAATTTTGATGGGGTAAACTTTTTTCACCCTAAAAATCGCCAAATTATTATATAAACGATATAAAATCCTTGGAATTTTTTTTTTGAAAAATATTGCCAATCATTTTATAGTTGGCATTTTAAGAATTGGTAAGATTCACCAACATTTATACACTTTTAAATAAGTATGGTTCCTTAAAATCATCCTTGATAACTTGCCCATAAAATCTACACACTTGTTAGATTGTTGAACCATCTTTATCATCACCCACACAACGTATTAGAATGACAATCCATCTTTATCTCCCCCTACACAACTTATTAGTGTTGAGCCATCTTTATCTTCACATACACATGCTACCTGTCAAAGCCTTGTGATTTGGTTGTAATTTTATTCATGGTGTATCATTATCAATCTTTATACATAGATCCATATTACCTACCCATAAAACCTACAAACTTATTAGAGTGTTGAATCGTCTTTATTTTCAGCCACACAACTTATTAGAGTGTTTGAATTATATTTATTTTCATCTACACAACTTTTTTTAAGTGAAATGCATGTACATATCTGTAGACTTTAGCAGTTACATCGTTATGCAGAGGGGGTTCCTTGCACCACAAACAAAGGGGGTCTCATACACCAAATTGGTGTATAGCTTGGTTATGACCTTAAAAATAAATTATTGGCTTGGTTGTGACCTTAAAATTATTATTATTACTATATTTTTTGAGGAAATTCATTGGGCACTTGCCCTCATTTTGACTCACGAGAATGGCACCGAAGATAAACCGATAGTGCCTAAATTTCAAGCGCCTTGCCTTAATAAAATTGAAGAGAATTTAATTGATACCTCCTCAACTTCAAAAAATATCACATTTTGTTAATGACCACTTAAACTAATCTTTAAGATTTCATTCACACAACTTATAATAATCGTCATTAAAAATATTAATATTTATATTACTAATAATAAAATATAAACAAGTTTTCGTATTAATTTATTTGGTTAGTGTCACTATTATTAGGTTTCTCGTATTAATTTAATTTTCAGTGTCATTTATTATTGATAATTTGTTGATAATTCGATATATCTATTTCAACTTTCTATAAAATTTACTTTACATATGAAACCGTCATCATTCTTAAAATTAAAATAAGATATAATATCTTGAATTTACATTTACAAATATAAAATCTATTTTTAATGATATATGTGAAGAACCATGACCAACCAATAATAAAATATAATTTTAATGGTACATGTGAAGAATATATTAAGATTATGACTATGACCAACCAATAATAAAATATAATTTAAAATATAATTTTAATGGTACATGTGAAGAATATACTAAAGTTATGACAATGACCATTTTTTTAAAGATAACTTCAACATAATACTAATGTTGTTTTGATAATAACAATGCTTCAATAATAATTACAACAACCCCATAAACATGAAAAGCAATACAATTCATTGGTGGCCTCCAGGACCATTTGCCTAGTAGCACTACCTTAATGACACTTGCCTCCATGGGAAATTTGCCTCATGTAAAGGATAATGGGTAAAGTCGACTGAAGGATCTGTGTCTTTCTTCCTGGACGAATAACCAGGCATAAAGACCTATATATTTAGAGTAAAAAATTCTGCTACTAAATAGAAATTTTCCCAAAATTAATGTGATTGCATTGCCATGACACAGATTTTATGGTGGCACAGGTTTGTTGAGCCTCCTTGTCAATCAACGCAGCCAGTCATAAATATAGCTTCCTCATATGCACATACCCATCAATTAGTGGAGGGATTGAGAAATTCAAGGCGCGTGGAAAACCACAAACTTGTTATATAAATCCCAGATATTTGCAGACTGACTCATTTTCCAATACATGTCAATGGGAATGCTTAGGTCATCTCGTCGCCGGGTCTTGGGGCACAAAGTCCCAAGCAAACGTCACCTGCAAAAGACCAATAAAAGCTAAGTTAAATCAATATTTAAATAATTCAAAAAAAAAATCAAACTATAAAAAAATTGGAAAATAAAAATTTTAAATATGTCTTTGGAACTAATCCACCTAACCGATTCATATATATTCCCGGGAACATAATAAAAGCACTTTCTTCATCTTTGGATTAATAAAATATACTTTTGAAATATGGATTAATAAAATATAATTAATAATAATAATTGTAAAAGTAAAAGAAATTTCTAAATTTTTAATAAAATATAATTAATAATAATAACTGTAAAAGTAAAAGAAATTTCTAAATTTTTAATAAAATAGAATTAATGTCGCGACAGTATTAAAGTTAAAAGGTTTTAATTTATTTTTTTCATTAAATTATATTCTAAATTTTTAGAATATTAATAGAATAGTATACATATTACTCTAATATAATAATTTGAGTGGGTTTAATAGTTAAGAATATGAGGTCATATTAAGAATATGAAGTTATAGGTTTAAATGTGGAGAGGGTAAGTTATGTACACTTTTGTGGATTTTAATAGTTGCATTGATGTGTAAGGGGGTCCTTTTTCTCATAACTAAGAGAGTCTCATACACCAAATTGGTGTCTAACTTAGTTGTGACCTTGAAATATATTATTATTATAAAAATGGTCAATTGTGCAAGTAATTACTATAAACATAAGAAACCCACTAACATTCAAAAGTGTGTTAAAGTTTATTGAAATAGATAGAGTACACTCAATTAATAAAAGATTAATTACAAGATTTGAAACATTATGTGGCATATTTTATATATAATTATTAAATAATAATTATAAGAAATGGTAGGATGGTTATAAGGAGTAGGATTTCATTCATCGTGGTAAGAGGTTTAGTAATTGATTGCTCACATCCATCTTGGAGGGTTTTGGAAAAAATACAACGTTACGAGATTTGAAATATTATATATATAAATATTAAACAATAATCGTAGTAATTGGTAGGATGGTTATAGGGAGTAGGATTTCATTTAGTGAGTCATTTATTAATCGATTGCTCCCATCCATCTTTAATATGTTTGGAGGGTTTGGGAAATAACAAGTTAAGGTTAGGAATTGTTTGTCTTTCCTTGTCAAGGGGAGAGGGCAATGTAACCACACTCTCTCTTTTATGAACCTATATGTATGTTTGATACCAACCACTATGGTGAGATTGATCTAATAAGGGATGAGAAGGACCAGGTAGCTCTTGGCATATCATATAAGGGGCCTCAATCCAACATTCCAAAATCTACTACAAAGTGGCCCATTTATGTGTGGATCTTACATTCTTGAACAATGATTTGCAATGACAAAACAACACACATGAGTGAACTATCATACCAAGATAATGTGTTAGAAGGCTCATTTCCATTAAATATCACATTATTATGCCTTTTCCAAAGAAAGTAAAGCACTTAAACGCAAACAAGCATCTAGGATTAGTGCAATTATATCTCCCAATACAAACAATTTCCTAACACAATTTTTTTGTGTAATGGAAGAAAAGAAGTAGGGTGACATGAGGAACCTACCAAAGCTCTCACAAACTTGGCCAAGGAGTAGTGTCAAAACGAGTGTTTAAGGGTCTTTATGAGACCACACTAACAACAACACGGGTTTTTCACTCACAAGGAAGCGATCCCTTTACCAGCTACTTGCTAACACCCCATTATTAAAAAAAAACAAGTGTCACTTGTCTTGGCTTCGTGACTCGCTTCGAAAGGCTCTTCAACACAAACAAACATGATCTCTACTTGGACTTCACCCACTAAAGCTTATTCAGTCGGCCTTCTAGTATATGTTTGAAACAAAACCATTTAAAACCAAGGGTTGGCATATATCTAATGAATTTGAATTTTGTAGCATCCACCATTTATAATCCTTCACCATGCCAACAAGGCTTAAAGGAGCATCTTAAGCACAAGATCCTCTGGAATTGGGTTTTGCACTAATTCCTAGATAACCTTAGAAGCACTTGTTGAATCAATTTTTTGGTTGAGTTTCACCTAAAGGATCCATTCCCTCGTGGACTATATACTAGATCATTCATCGAGTGTATGCTTCTTTTAAATAATTTCAAGTATGAAGACTAAGTCGATTCAACCAAGGTTTTTCCTTTAGGTAACAAAAGGGGGGACCACCATAATTAATGATCATTGAATGACAAAACAATTTGAAGTGAGAAATCTTTCATAATTGGAACTCCTTAATAGTCTCCTTCCAAATACTTTGAAGAACAAAATTGAAAGCAACCCCCCTGCATAAGGATCACAAGCCAAATTTGAAAACTCGAAATACTCCAACAATATCTCTTGCCTATAGAGGCTCCTTGGAGGATTTGATGCTTGGGTAGCACCTTCTAAGCCTCGTTTCCACTAATGGCCCCCACTATCTAGTTGGAACAAAGAGCCTGGCCTAAATCGGTGTTTTAATAATGCCCAAACCTACCTGTTAGTGCTAAAATATGCATCTTGACTGTAAAAGGAGCATGGCTAGCACATCTTAATGCTCAATAGGAAAATGTTGATTGATTGATTGAATTAATTGTGTATAGGGGTCAAGAGAATATGTAGACAAAGAAAATATAAGAATCCTGAAAACATCAAGCCCTGTGATTAGCAAGAATAGCTAGACTAAAGGTAGGAATCATATCAAGATAACCAAGGTTCAAAAAATATTGGTAATATGTGGAGCAAACAACTCATTTAGATATTAACATAAAGAAACATGTTTAGAAAAACATTCCAAAGATGGAATATGAAATACTAAATCTCAACATGGGAAATCACAATAAAAACATTATTGATCAAGAATCCATAACTAAAACCAGTTAAAACATAACTACACAGTATTCAGATTGAAAAACAACTAGAACCTATCTCAAAACAGATACAATCATTTTCAGATACTAAGTCTCCAAGATTAAAAACAAAACATGTCTTCAGACTCTCAGTTTATGGCTCTTGATTACATACAACTTTCAGCCTCATGAGCTAGAACCTCCTCCTGTTTCTTTTACATTCTAGATGTGTGAATATATAAAATAATACAATCAACCAACAACTACAAGTTTTAAGGAATAAAATCTTATCATCAAGTTCAAAAATAGAATAAATCTCGATCTGCCACAATAAATCTGGCACTGGTTCTTTGATAATTGTTTCTTTGTTGTCAGTTGCCTTGCCACTTGCAATCCTCAGAAACTAAAACTCCGCCTCAATGACTGAACTAATCACTACAAATCTGGAGCGATTTTTAACCTGCTGATATTTTTCCTTGAAAATTGGAGATGATTTTTAATTGATGTTGATCCAATCTACTTTGAAATTTTGTTGTTGACCCAAGATTTATCACAAACTCAATTTGCTTGAGCACTTGGTATTTCCCGAAAGCGTTCTTCTTAACACTTGTGTGCTCGGCGTTGGAAACCTGGAACTTGTACCAATTATTCCTTGCACAAGTGTTTTCAGTATTCATTAATCACCATGAGTAACTACCTCCACATTTGAATGCTGCATTAACCCTGTGTTTGATATTTTATTCGTGGTGGGAATTGTCCCTTAACATTTTGTATTTACTTGGATCTAGCTAGAGTGTAACACCCCGGTTTTGACCCCGCTACATTAGATGTATATGATGTATATATTGTAAATAATCATGGTGCGGAGCTAAAGGCCAAGGCCCCACCATTGATTGGTTATGCTATGTTTCGGGTTGAAATTGTCACCGATGGTATATCAGGGCATGCGACATACATATCAAGTTTTGTCATCATGTAAATATACATCTTTAATTAAATAACCCAACCAGTTACGTTCGCGGAAACCAAATTGAGAAGGGGCATGATTTTCACAATGATAAGGGGGGGGGGATTGTCAAACCTTGAGCCATGAGAGAAAATCCATGTGTCACCACCTTGTCTTATCCAACTACCACCATTAAAAACTGTTGTTGTTAGTTGGGGCAGTTATGGTTGGGAGTGGACTGTGGCAAGACTATCAGTCCTTGCCCACACGCACACTCCACCAGCGGATTGAACCTCACGATGGGTAGAGGAATGACTACGCCTCTCATTCCACACACTCCATGACACCATTCTTGCCCTTGTCTATTCATCCTCACACAGGAGTGGAAGTCTTGCTCATTCTCACGCACAGGATTTTCTTGGTTTTACTCACGCAGTTTTTCTCTGCGGATTTTGCTGATGGTGTGGGTGTATACTTTCCTCACAGACTGGTTGTGGCTTTGCTGTGGTCTCCCTTACGTTGTGTTGTGTTGGGGTCTCCTTTACATTTTGGGGACTGGATTTTGTTCATTTTCACGCACTGGCATCTATTCTAGTTGATCTCACGCAACCAGGAGGGGAGCCGCTTATCGGTTGCCATTCACGTTATTCCACATAGTGGAATCGGGTGTGTTTTCCCTCTATATTTTGGGGTCTGGTGCAAGTTTTCCTCACGCACAGGTTGGAAGACTGTATTTTCTTTCCCAGTGTGGTCTACGTAAGTTTTCCTGGTGGTTTCGTTTCCCAAGACAGACTGTTGTTTTCCAGTGTGGTAGTTGTGTTTACTGATACGTTTTTGGGACTGTTGTAATTCACTTGGGAGTCGTTTTGGCCACGATAAGGCCAAGAATGACTCAGGAGTCGTTTTCCCTGTTTAAGCTGTAATAGCTGATTGGTTGCATGCGTGCAATGGTCGGTCTTCGGACTGTGTTGGGAGTAGGGATGGGGGCTTGGGTTGCTTGATAAACTTGGTGTGTTTGGAAACCACACAGACAGAGCTAGAGGGCTGGATTTCTTCTCCACAACCCCTGAATAGCACTGGAAGGGAAGGCAGGGCCTGAGGGACTATGCAACAGAGAAGGGACTGATTCCTTACGGTTGGGTGTGTGTGGGTGTCTTAGAAGTCAGGCTAGTTCTGGTGTAGGTGTTCTTAGCTCTGTAATGGGCTCACCAGCTTAGCATTTGGCCTTTCCCAACTCCTTGATGGCCTGATAAACCTGACCATGTTGGCTTGGCTGTCTTGTTGATGGCCTGATAAACCCAACTGTGTTGGCTTGGCTGTGTTTTGTGTACCTTTGGCTATGTGTAAGCCTGCTTGTTCCTTATTCCTTGGAGAATCATGCCTAGCTCGGGGGTGGCAGCGTTGCTGAGAGATTAAGGAGCACGTTGGCCTATGGTTGGGTGGAACGTTGCAACGACGTAGCTAGTTGCTGAACGAGTTCTTATAAGATAAGTAACCTTGTCTATTTTACTTCTGCAACCCTATTTACTGTTAATGATTACGATGAACATGTTGAATGAATGCTTGTATGAATGGATGTTTCTTCCGCTGTGTATGATAAATAATTGCATCTGTGTATGTTCTAATTCAATGCATTCTGTTTCAGCATTTTTATGAATTCACATGTTCATGGGGTTGGTAGCCCGGATGGTTAACGCCATGGTAGCGTCCTCTTCGCCGGTTGGAGGGTCGGGGACGTTACATAGAGCTTCAGTATCTTTGTGGACGCTTCCTTAGCATTTCCCTATGAGAATCAGAACATATATTACTATCTCAATCTTTTGGCCTTCAGTGGCATTAAAAACTTAAACATTTAACTATCCCCGTCACATTTATGGACGTTTTGACATTTGAATGCTGCCACACAAATCTCCATGAAGCTACAGGCTTGAATATTTGCTCTTGAAGATGTTTTTTGTTAAAATGATGGTCCTCTTCTTTAAACTCTGCGAGAATCTCTGATTAAAGCAAGATTTTCTCAAGCTAACTAACTGATACGGTTAAGTGGCTTTCATTCTTTCAATACTGTGGTAACTAGTGGCTTGATATATTCAGATATGCTATTATTTTCACCATAATTTTATAAAAAATGTGTCTTAGAAGACAGTCATATGAAGATACCAATTTATTTGGTTATTTTCAGCGCTGGCATCTCGTAACCCTCCCATCAACACACTGAAACATTTATTAAATGATCCCATAGGTCTCAAACACTGGGGCAATTTTACAGAAATATTTCATATGTATAAGAGATGGACTTATCAATACTTAATATATCTTGCTCAGGAAGATCGTTACGCATAAAGTTTTGGTGGACTCGTTTTAGCGAAGATACTTATTGGGCATTCTCCAGCGAAGAATAAGGTCCTTCTCTACATATGCGTTGCCATAATGTAAAATTTTTTGTTGGGATAGATTTTGGTACCAATACTACCAATTCTCATAGAGTACATTAGAAGACCCAAATGACCTTGTAGAATCCTTTACCATACTCATTATTATCCTAATAGAAGTTTCTTAGAACCTTTTCAAGGTGATGGTAAACCAAGTTGGAAGGAACCCAACAAAAATATTATTATATATGAGCCGCAAGCAGAGTTTTGATATATATATATATATATAATTGCAAGGACCTCATGACCCATTTTTTTAATATTCTTTACACTCTATACAACACCATCTCCCATAAGTCTTTAAGAGTCCCCTAAAAAGCAAAAGGGAAGCCAAGGAATTTGACCACTTGTCTAAGTTGTACTCAAGCCCAATTTTGAGTGGCGGGCCAGTGTGGGACTGGACATTGACTCTACCTATAACACATGTTCTCAAAGCAATGCAAAAGGTAACAAGGTAAACTATAATTTCTCCCATTAAGTCTAGTCTTCAAGCATGGTAAAAAAAGAGTCATAAAAAATAATCATTAACCAATTGACATCGTTTAGTTTAGGCAAGGAATTCCTTTGACAAGACCCACCCCACCTTTTGGCACAACAAGTAGCTTAAGGCTTCTACGGCCAAAACATATCGGGTCAAAGCTAATAGGAATAATGTCTTGATGTAACAAAACAAGGCCACTTCCTCAAATTTTTCTACAACCAAAACATACCAGGTCGAAGCTAATAGGAATAATGTCTTGATGCAACAAAACAAGGCCACTTCCTCAAACTTGTATTTTTTAATATACAGTTAAGAAAAGGCCTCTCGAAATAGTCTAACCACTACACTCATAGAGAAAGATCTAAAACACAACAATTTCGACATCACCAAAATGAATGGTCTTTGTAATCTAGGTATCCATCAAGGGTCATCTTATAAATGGTCAAGATATTTATAATTTTCATGTCATGATTTTTGGGCACATTTTTCAAGGCTTTTCATGTGTTTTTCTTGGAGTAAGCTATCTACCCGACCATTTGCACGAGGGCCCACTTGACTCCGTCCGGTGATAGATTACTCCGTTATCTTTTCATGACAGTGAGACCAAGAACAACAGATTTTGCTTCTTTTCTTGCATTTTTATTGTAGATCAATTTTACAACAAACTATTATTACACTCAGATATAGTGCAATAATGAAAAATACTAATTTACCAAATAAAATTAAATCTACATACTGAACCGATCTAAACCTAATCTGAAATTGTGTTCTAAAAAATTGTAATTTGAAATTCAATTGTTATGGATTTGATAACGCCAATGTTCTATGTGTATGCTAGTTTAAAACTTTAACCTCCCTTATTGTGAAGGATAAAGAATCCAAGGTTTAAACCTACATCAGGTTCCATAAAACTAACAAAGGAGTTGATTAATTGTTACAAGGAAGTTGGTAAAACATTCCAAGTTTTACCAACACTACTAATTCTCATGGAGTGCATTAGAAGACCAAATGACCTTGTAGAATCCTTTACCAGAAGCATTATTAGCCCAATAGAAGTTTCTTAGAACCTTTTCAAGGGGGTGGTAAACCAAATTGGAAGGAACCCAACCAAAATATTATTATATATGAGTCGCAAGCAGAGTTTTGATATATATATATAAACAATTGCAAGGACCTCATGACCCATTTTTTTAATCTTCTTTCCACTCTATACAACACTATCTCCCATAAGTCTTTAAGAGTCCCCTAAAAAGTAAAAGGGAAGCCAAGGAATTTGACCACTTGTCCTAGTTGTACTTAAGCCCAATTTTGAGTGACGTGCCAGTGTGGGACTGGACATTGACTCTACCTATAACACATGTTCTCAAAGCAATGCAAAAGGTAACAAGGTAAACTATAATTTCTCCCATTAAGTTTGGTCTTCAAGCATGGTAAAAAAAGAGTCATAAAAAATGGTCATTAACCAATTGACATCGTTTAGTTTAGGCAAGGAATGCCTTTGACAAGACCCACCCCACCTTTTGGCACAACAAGTAGCCTAAGGCTTCTACAGCCAAAACATATTAGGTCAAAGCTAATAGGAATAATGTCTTGATGTAACAAAACAAGGCCACTTCCTCAAATTTGTCTACAACCAAAACATATCAGGTCGAAGCTAATAGGAATAATGTCTTGATGCAACAAAACAAGGCCACTTCCTCAAACTTGTATTTTTTAATATATAGGTAAGAAAAGGCCTCTCAAAATAGTCTAACCACTACACTCATAGAGAAAGATCTAAAACACAACAATTTCAACATCACCAAAATGAATGGTCTTTGTAATCTAGGTATCCATCCAGGGTCATCTTATAAATGGTCAAGATATTTATAATTTTCATGTCATGATTTCTGGGCACATTTTTCAAGGCTTTTCATGTGTTTTTCTCGGAGTACGCTATCTACCCGACCATTTGCATGGGGGCCCACTTGACTCCGTCCAGTGATAGATTACTCCGTTATCTTTTTGTGACAGTGAGACCAAGAACAACAGATTTTGCTTCTTTTCTTGCATTTTTATTGCAAATCAATTTTACAACAAACTATTATTACCCTCAGATATAGCGCAATAATGAAAAATACTAATTTACCAAATCAAATTAAATCTACAGACTGAACCGATCTAAACCTAATATGAAATTGTGTTCTAAAAAATTGTAATTTGAAATTCAATTGTTATCAATTTGATAACGCCAATGTTTTGTGTGTATGCTAGTTTAAAACTTTAACCTCCCTTATCATGAAGGATAAAGAATCCAAGGTTTAAACCTGGATCGGGTTCCATAAAACAAACAAAGGAGTTGATTGATTGTTACAAGGAAGTTGGTAAAACGTTCCAAGTTTTACCAACACTACTAATTCTCATGGAGTGCATTAGAAGACCCAAATGACCTTGTAGAATCCTTTACCATAAGCATTATTAGCCCAATAGAAGTTTCTTAGAACCTTTTCAAGGTGGTGGTAAACCAAATTGGAAGGAACCAAACCAAAATATTATTATATATGAGTCGCAAGCAGAGTTTTGATATATATATATATATATATATATATATATATATATATATATATATATAAACAATTGCAAGGACCTCATGACCCATTTTTTAATCTTCTTTCCACTCTATACAACACCATCTCCCATAAGTCTTTAAGAGTCCCCTAAAAAGCAAAAGGGAAGCCAAGGAATTTGACCACTTGTCCTAGTTGTACTTAAGCCCAATTTTGAGTGACGTGCCAATGTGGGACTAGACATTGACTCTACCTATAACACATGTTCTCAAAGCAATGCAAAAGGTAACAAGGTAAACTATAATTTCTCCCATTAAGTTTGGTCTTCAAGCATGGTAAAAAAAGAGTCATAAAAAATGGTCATTAACAAATTGACATCGTTTAGTTTAGGCAAGGGATGCCTTTGACAAGACCCACCCCACCTTTTGGCACAACAAGTAGCCTAAGGCTTCTACAGCCAAAACATATCAGGTCGAAGCTAATAGGACTAATGTCTTGATGTAACAAAACAAGGCCACTTCCTCAAATTTGTCTACAACCAAAACATATCAGGTTGAAGCTAATAGGAATAATGTCTTGATGCAACAAAACAAGGCCACTTCCTCAAACTTGTATTTTTTAATATATAGGTAAGAAAAGGCCTCTTGAAATAGTCTAACCACTGCACTCATAGAGAAAGATCTAAAACACAACAATTTCAACATCACCAAAATGAATGGTCTTTGTAGTCTAGGTATCATTCCAGGGTCATCTTATAAATGGTCAAGATATTTATAATTTTCATGTCATGATTTCTGGGCACATTTTTCAAGGCTTTTCATGTGTTTTTCTCGGAGTAAGCTATCTACCTAACCATTTGCATGGGGGCCCACTTGACTTCGTCCGGTGATAGATTACTCCGTTGTCTTTTCATGACAATGAGACCAAGAACAGTAGATTCTGCTTCTTTTCTTGCATTTTTATTGCAGATCAATTTTACAACAAACTATTATTACACTTAGATATAGTGCAATAATGAAAAATACTAATTTACCAAATCAAATTAAATCTACAGACTGAGCCGATCTAAACCTAATATGAAATTGTGTTCTAAAAAATTGTAATTTGAAATTCAATTGTTATGGATTTGATAACGCCAATGTTCTGTGTGTATGCTAGTTTAAAACTTTAACCTCCCTTATCATGAAGGATAAATAATCCAAGGTTTAAACTTGGATCGGGTTCCATAAAACAAACAAAGGAGTTGATTAATTATTACAAGGAAGTTGGTAAAACGTTCCATGTTTTAGATCTTTCTAGTTATTTTTATGGAGTTGACTAAAATTATACAGTTCTAAACATACATTTGCAATTTTCATAAAAATTCCTATCAAAACTTACAATTTTAAACTTGCACTTAAAAAACAAGAATTTACATGGCTAAATTTATGGATGGATGAAATTCGAGAGCGCAGTTGGTGTGAAAGTAGGTATTGGAATTGGTTGTTCTTGGTCTCATGAAAAGGTAACAAAGTAAGCTATCACCCGATGGCGTCAGGTGGGCCCCGGTGCAAATGGTCGGGTAGATAGCTTACTCCGTTTTTCTCTATTTTTATGCCCATTGCTGAAGAACACACTCGGTGAGGTAATGTCCTTTACAAGCAACTAAACAAGACCCCAAATATACCATTTAGAAAATATTTATGATCCCAAAAAGCCTCACTTTTTTTTAATAAATCAAATTCATCTAGTTGAATTTTGCTCAACCCTAATTTCATGCTAGGGTCAATGTTCTTATATATTTGGTTTCTTCCTCTTAAGGAATTTGCATCATTACAAAATGAAGTTGTAAACCTTGCTATGGGATTTTTGTGAATGTTCATAGCCATGACATCTCTTCTCGAAGATAATCCACCACTATTCTCATCACTTTGTATTGTTTTGTAGTTGTAGTGTTTTTCACTAGTTTTTTTTGTTGGCAAGTGGAAGAACCCCCTGACTAGCAGGTTTTCCATTGGATAAGTTACCACAAACCAAGGGCATCTAAGCCATTAAAATCACCTGGGGATCGCACCCATCCTGGACCGCACCAACCCTTAACATGGTTGGATTTTTTGATATTCATAGGATTTGAACCGACGACCTTTCCGCTTAGGGGGAGTCTTAACCATATCCCGCCACCAACTATTATAGATCTCATAGATAGTATTTTTCACTAGTTGATTCATTATAGAATTTGATTTTCATTGTGACACCTTACTTTCAATATTGCCTCTTGAGTTTTGTTTGCAATATAGTGTTCTTTTGTTTATTTTTCAATAAAATATAAATCAATGGTATGAGAGCAAACTACAGTCTATTATTTTTTTATGCATGTCGCCAACAAGGTCAAAGTACAAGGAGTTGGGCCTTGAACTAACCAAACCTTGTGGATACTTCACTCACTGACCCAAGTGACCTTCAATATTGAATGAAGTAAAGAAAGACAATGGATCAAGATATCCTATCAAATTGTTTGTTAACTAAGCCCTTAACAATAAATAACTAAGATGATGGACCATTTCATCTAGATCCTTTGATTACTATCGATAGTAACGGAGACATCTTCAATATGCAACCAATTTGTATGCATGACACCCTTCAAGGTGCGATTTAATTTTGATATCATTGTATTTGAAGGAAATATAGATGCATAACGTTTGGAGAGAGTTAAAGAATCTAGACAGTTTTTCCTTATTCACAACTTTTTTAATAGTGAGAAGATTAATTTCACACCTATGAAGTCCCCTCCCCCTATCAAATATTGGTGGGATACATACTGTGTGGAACATGTCAAATATTCTGAAATATGTACAACAAAACCAGTTGGGGGGGATTTGGTGGCATCCTTGAGGAGTAGTATCTCTTTGATGGAGATTATGCAACTAGTACATAAGGTGGACAACCTTACACTAAGGGAAAGGCCAAACTATGCTAAAGAATGCCAACTACTTTCTTACCCATATATAAAATTAGGTATTAGATATTATGAGTAGTAGTTGGTTCTAAAATACCGCAACAATATACACAAATACATCCAAACAAAAATCAAGTTTCTGAACTTTTCTTCACTCAAATCCAATGAACATTATGTCATGAAGAATGAGAAAAATATTTCACCAAAGGGTAAAAATGACTTGCAATGAGAAATTAGCCACACCACAAGAAGGTAAAGGTGATGTTCATTCTTAGAATAAGGATAAAGCAAAGATAACCATCAATGAGACAACCAGTGAAAGTTGTGCAAAACAAGAAGAATGGGAAGTCAAAGGACACATGCAAGTGGTGTGAAACCCTTAAATTTCCTCGGTGCCATAATGAGAAATTTCATCTCATACAATCATTATTGGTGAACTCAAAGCCTCGGACTTTGATCTAGTCCCGACACCACCAAATTCCATGGATAAGGAAAAATAGATATATTACGTGAAACTAGTGCTATTATCTCCATTGTAAGGTCCAACTAGAGGGATTTGAGGAGCCCAAGGAAGGTGAATGCTTCCTCCACTCATTATTGTGGGTGAAGGGGACATCTTAGCATCTGAATATTACTAGCAAACACCAAAAGAACCCAATTTCAACAAAGGTAATCGACAACATGGCAATGATAATGACACTGCACCCCCAACCATACATTATTAGTTAGCTAAGCCAAGGGTGAGACATCCATGTTACTCAATAGTATCTTTTGTTATATGACATGAAGCCCTTCAAAAGTTAGGTATTATGTGACATTTCCTAGCTTGAAATTTGTGGTGTTCATTAAGGGAAAACATATATGAGGAAGCATCATGTTCTTTACCAATATAGGCCCTATAGTGTCATTGTCACCCTGGGAGGTCAACATTGCAGATACAAGAGTTAGTCCAAACTACAATAGTCTCTCTCGTCACTACTAAGAAGTGTGGGGATATCTAAAACTAAGACGTTTTTCCTCTCCATAGTATTGTTGGAAGGAGTAGAGAATATCATCATGACCACCAAAGCCTTTGCAAGCAATCCCTCTATGTGGTGGATATAAGTAGATCGGTTAGGGGAAACTATACATAGACATATTCACATCACCCACAATTGTACCACTGCATTGTCAACAAAAGCATGCAACTATTTTGATGTAGGGTGCCCTTTTCCAAATTGTGTTGCATATATACATTTTCATCTAGAGAATGAAAAAATATAATGCCATATTTGTGAGGATATATAGACATGCCACATTCGTCTAAGATCCTCACCCTGCAAAAACCTATTATTATAGGTCAAAAGGAGGATGGGACATGGTGACTAATATCAACTACAAATCCTTGAACAAAATCACAATCAAGAACCGGTACCCCATCCCTAAGATATATGATATGCTTGATCAACTCAAGGATGCAACATTTTTCAGTAAGTTTAATATTAAGCTGGGTTGTCATCAAGTGCCATTAAGCCAACATATGTGGGAAGACAACCTTCAAATCTAAGAAGGTCTCTTAAAGTTGTTGTTCATACCCTTGAGATTGGCTAATGTAGTAATGTTCACAAGGATCATGGATGATCCAATATGACCATTCATCATTCTTTTGTGGGACATATACCTAAGTGGCATCTTCATATTTAAGAAAAAATGTGATTATCATTTGAACCACATTCAACAAGTGTTAAAAGTAGCTTGTGGAAACACATCGTATGCATTGACCTGGAGATATTCTCATTCTCCATGTAGAGATTTCAATGCTTGGGCACATCATGGATGAGTACAGTATGCATGTACATCCAACCAAGATCCAAGTCACCAATGAGTGGTCAACCTCAAAGACAATAATGAAACTCCATAGCTTCTTGGGCCTTGCCAAATTTTACTACAAGTTCATGTTGAGTTTCTCTCATACCACTTGTTGAGTTGGGTAACCAAGGTTGGACCAAAACCCAATTTTGTTTGGGTTAAGGTAAAGCATAAATCATAAGGAATCGATGCCTTAGTTTTGTATGATGCCAACCCTAATTCTAAAAAAATTGTAACAACCATTTGAAATTGAGACAAACACCATGGATTATGTAATCGATGTCATCCTCACACAAAACAATGGCCTGTAATAATGACACACTCTCTCCCATGATTCACAGGCTCCCTACCCAAGAAAATGATCTTTTATTCGTTATACATGCTTTTCAAATATGGAAGCATTATATTCCAGAAAAAGGAAAATGGTCATCCACACCAACCATGGGCCTATAAAATTTATGCATACATGAGATAAGTTGAAAAATTACCACCTCCAAAACCTCTATAGATACCTTCAACAATTCCACCTAAGCACTAAGTACAATAAAGAAATCACCAATTGAGTTGTAGAATCCCTAAGCCAACCTCTAGTTATGGCACTAGCCAAAATCCTAGATTCTTATTGGGCGAGACTTCAAATTGACCCTAAATGTATGATAACAATCCTGATTTCACAACTACACACAAGCACTAGTTGCAAGTAAACAAGCTTCAAGCTTGATTCTCTAGGATGGATCATTGTGCCATATGGGTCATCTCTATGTACTTTCACTACAAGGAAAACACCTTCTAGTAGAGGTTTTTGCGGACCCTCCACAAAAAAAGAGCTCATTCATTCATTTATAGCGGAGGTGGTCGATAAAAAGTTTTTAATCGGTGTGCCTAAACACAAATAATACAATGGTGTGTGTGGTTCTCATGATCTATCTAGCGACACCAGTGCATCAACACCATTGACGCACTGGTGCACCTAATTTAAAAAAAAAACACCAATGTCGAAATGCCTCAATGCAATTTGTAAATTTTTTTTTCTTAGAAAAATTGTTTTATGCGTGGGAATAACACAAATGCACCGATGTGTTTAACAATCCAACACACCACTTTATCTAAACCAAACCCACCATCATCTGGAAAGAAATTTTATTTATTTATTTGTTTATTTTTCGAATAGGCACCCCCGTGCATATTGAGCACAACATAATAGTGTAAAATAAACAAATAATACAACGCTGAAAATAATTTTCCCAATTGTCATTGTTGTAGATCGCCTAGGTCCACCTAAGCATCAGTGTTGTACTTTTTCTCTAATGCCTACCACACTCGGTGCTACTTAGTTCCATGATTTCTCCCACCATTTGGTTTGTTAGTGGAGTTGGATTTTTTCCAAACCACTGGAACATATCATTTATTGTGTACATGGAAACCATGCTTTCTAGGCGGGAAAGTGTTTAGGTATTGTCTTCATTACCTTCTCATTTACCTTTTTAGCAGATTAAAAAACAAAATCTAGTTTAAATTTCCCAATTTTTAGACAATAATTTAAAAAATATGTGTGGTGCGCTTATTCAGTTAAGCTTGCAACGTTAATATAAGTGCACTGTGTGTAAACATAGAGCACATTGGTAATGGGTTCCTAGTAATAAAATGAAAGTGTCGTTTACGGTGCGTTAACCTAAAAACAAACACATCGTACATGGTGCATTTCAGTAAACTAAACACATCGCCATTGAAACCATTTTTATTTTTAAACAATCAATGCTCTATAAATATATTGACGCACCACTACTAGTGCGTCGGTATATATAAAGAGCACAGTATAACAAACACAAATCTTAAGTTTATTTTTTGAAAATATCAGTGCTCTAGATATAACCAACATAGATCCATCTTAAACTTGGATCTAGAAAGCACTGACAGGGATCCAATTTCTTTAGGTGTAAGTTATTTTTATCTTAAATTTTTAAATGTTCATAAAAAATTACACCTCAAACATTTTGATCCCTTTAGTGTTTGGTAAATTCGAGTTTAACATGGATCTTTTAAATACTTTTCATTTAGTTTTTATTATTGGGTTTTTATTATTTGATAAATTAGGCTACATGTTTTTCTCTATATTCTTTTTTGTTTACACTATATAAATATATGAATCCACAATATATATTTTTTAATTTTTTTATTATTTATGTCTGTTAACATAATGTTTTTTTTTAATGTCAGCTAGCATAACTTGACTAACGTGACAAGATCTCCCCCATACTGGGTTGAGAGCACCTCGCTTCTCTTGGTGCAATGATGCATCACACTGGTTCTCTCTCTCTCTCTCTCTCTCTCTCTCTCTCACACACACACACACACACACACACACACACACACACACACAAGACTGTCTAGCAGTGTGTTCGTATATATAAAAAGCATCGAGGGTGGAGTGGTTTAAGCATTGGAAATGAGGGGAGGAGGTCGTAGGTTCAAACCCGTGGACCTCTTCCCATAACTCGTTTTTATATTGTTCTTCTGGCAAGGTGTCCATCTGATCTTGATAAGATCTGATCTTGATAAGCAACTACGAGTTTTTAAGGATTTCTGCTCTACCATGGGTATGACTGTCAACATTGACAAAACAAAAGTTATAATTATCAAAACCAAGAAGGACACTTACGCTAATTTTGTGTATGCCAATAGAAACTTGGAGGAAGTGTCTTCTTACAAATACCTAGGAATTGATATTCATCACAAGCTCAACTGGAACTATATCATTGAGAAAGGATTAATGGAGGGTGGAAAGCTTACTTTGGTCTTGAAAATATTTGTAAAGCAACAAACCTTGTGATGTGGGATAAAATGAAGCTCCTCTTTGAAACTTTAGTCGCTCATGTTATCTTGTATGGGTGTGTGGTTTGGGGTTGCAGCATCTCTAGAGAATCTTGTGGAAAGATTGAGTGAATCTAGAAGCATTTTATAACGTATAACCTCAAAATTAAAAGCAATACACCTTATCCTATTCTCCTTATAGAAGAGGGTCTTTCCCCTATTGAGAGCCTAGCTATGACTAGGCTCCTATTGTACAAGCACAAAATCAATAACATGGGAGGCCATAGACTTCCTAAGCTAGCTTTTAATTCCAACCAAAACCACCTAAAGCTCAAGCGAGGTTGCTATAAAGATACCAGGGCTTGGTTAAACCACTGGGATATCGACGAAAATATTGCGTTGCAAAATATTAATAACATAAAAAATATTGTTACTTCTAAGTTTAAAGAGAAACTATGGTGCGAGAAAGATTTAGAGGCTAAAAGAAAATTAAGATATTATAAGGAGGTCATGAACCCTACTCTAGAAGATAAAAAATATATCTCTGTTTTAACCATTTCAAAGAAAAAAACCAATATAGCTAAGATAAGAACGAATTCTCATGAGCTCCATAGTGAAACAACTTGTTGGACTATTCCTAAAACACCATGGGTGGAAATGATTTGTCGTCTCTATGAGAATAGGAACATTGAAGATGAAAATCACTTCCTCTTAGGGTGCCCTGCGTACACCCACATTAGATCTCAGTTTCATAATCTTTGTCACAATACCGACTTTCCTATCCTTTTAACTTGTCAAAATTATAGTGAGCTTGGGACGCTTCTCACCAAGCTCTTTGAGCATATGAATACAATTTTAAAACAAACTAATTAATTGGTTTCTTTAGGTCCGATAGACCAAAGTTTGGTCTCAGTGGACGTTAACCATCATCATCATCATCATATATACAAAGGGTCTCGTATATATACAAAGCACTGTTAGAGGGTCTTACACACACACACATACAACACATCGACAAAAAAAATGTTAGTTTCCAATATATTGGTGCTCTGTACATATAAGGACGCACCGCTGGTAATACATCGTTGTATATCAAACACACAGTGTAAGATCATTAGCTTTGCATTTGTTCAAAACTTATTATTACTATTATTATTGTAATTTGGTATCTATCTAGGTTATCACATTCAATTAGACTATATTATTATTCCATATAATTCTTAAATTTAAAATTAATTTTTTTATTGATATTATAATTGTTATAATTATTATTAAGATAAATATAATTACACCGAAAGTGTTTTTAAGGGGTCAATTACTCTGAAGCCTTCGTCCAGTCAAGCTTTTATTAAAGACCGCCCCATGTCAATTTTATTTATTTATGCCCGAGTTAGTTTGACAATCGTCCAATTGACAGTGACCACCGCCATATAATCTCGCATAATATGGTGTAATTAAGAATGTTGCAGTTCATCTCAGGATTGATCTCACACTTCCATTCAACTATTTTGTAGGTTGATCTCATGATTATCTCCCCTCAACATGGGCCGCTCTGGACTGTTCTCATTAGTGATCAAATTTGAAGGGTGGGTCTTAATTTCAATTGGAAGGGCACTGAGTCTCTCAGCCCTTCAGAGATGAAGGGAAATATAAATAATTGTCCAACAAGTATAAATTAACCAAACTTTTTCACAGCCCTTCAGAGATGAAGGGAAATATAAATAATTGTCCAACAAGTATAAATTAACCAAACTTTTTCACAAAAATATTGTTTTTCAACGCTTGTTGTGAAAGCATACATGTATGTGATGGAGGAGCTTAAGTCAATTGAATCCTTGCAACAGACTGTATGTCCGAGTCTCAACACTCTTAAATTAAACCAGAATACCAAAACAAGTTTATTAATGGCTAGATTTGAGAAAGTTATAGGTGTGTAATTAAGTGTTTGGGGCTCTAAAATTTGTTGTGTTTTGTACCAGTCCACCCTTCATTGAATCGATAGTCATCGGTAGGAATTTAAATTATTTAATAAAAACAATTAATGTGTATAACCTCTATGCCTAAAACATTTTCTACCCTCTTTATTGTCTTACCAAAAGGCATGATAATGAGGAAGAAGACCTAAAATTATGAACTTCACCTTCAAAGAATGTCTTGCAATCACATTGGTAAGGAGTGATAAGAAGATCATAACCATCCAACGTGTCAAATCTCACTTGATACTGTTAATTAAAGAGACTTATAAGGTAAATTTAATATAAGACTTATAGTTGTATCTTACTTTTTGCGTCTTGACACATTTAATATTTTATGGTTGTCTTTGGGCCTTGACCCATCTCTTATTATAAAGTGAGGATGTGCAGGCCTAACAATCTTTAGTTATGACTATGAGATGAGGATTTAAAGAGAAGAGGATGTAAAGAGAAGAGAAATTTATATGGATGGATAATTTCAAAAGTTGCAATTCTTTTGAAATGTTGATATAAATTATGGCTTTTTTATTGGAAGGGTAAAGGAAGGGTAAAATTAAAATTTTAAATTTTTTTTGAAAGACAATTTTAACTTTACAGTTCTAAACTTCAAATTTTAAATTTTTTTTTGAAAGACAATTTTAACTTTACACTTCTGGGAAGGGCTAGAACCTTTTGGAAGGGCTGTGAAGGGTTCAATTTTGAAGGCTGGTTCTCATGCAGATCACATTCCGAGACGAAGCATCATAGCAAGGTCCGTGGCACTTTGTTGTTTCCTCCGCCCCTCTATCCCAATACTTCTTGTTGATGAATTTGTTGTCGATGAATTCGGTGTGGCGGGTGGGAAGGTGTGGATTATTCGTGCAATCTATGGATCACACAGGAAGAGGAGGAGGAATATCCACAATGGACGCTAATTCCTCCTTTGACATGTTTGATATCAATGCCCTTGCACTCATGGAACCAAGAACAGCTCATGTCAGCGATCATAACAGCTTTTTATTCTGCCAAGATCACTCTGTGGCAGCATCTCTAATGCCCATGCGCCCCCCCCCCTCCTCTTCTTCTTCCCTTGCCGGAGACCAGCATGGATGGGCCTTCCAGACTAGGGATTCCTTATGGGCATCACAGGATTTGCCAGTAAAACCCGATGAGAGTTTCCAGCCGCCTTTTCTTCATGAGGCTACTGGGCCCGTAACAATAAACGACATTGAGAATCTTTCCTCCTTCACGCAGGATCTCCCCTTGTTTCATCCTCTTAGAGGACTATACATTTCATGCGAGACCAACCTTTATGGAGGTTCGATTCCCCAAGGAAGGGTCGATAAAAAGGAGCCAAACTGCGACTATTCATCAGACGAAATGGATGATTTGAAGGACGAAGATGAGAAAGCTGGTAGCCAAGATGGCCGCTCTTCACAGCCCAAGACACTTATCTTGGAACGGAGGCGATGCGACCAATTGAATGAAAGGCTATATACTTTACGCTCCCTTGTTCCCAAGATCACCAAGGTACTCTATCTTCTGATTTCATATTTTATATTATAACCTCTATATCACAGAAACAAAGTGCTCTACACCTCTACTGCAGCGCGATTATGAGATGCAATATTTCGGCAACATCATCAAACAGTTTTCATCATCTAACATGGAAAACGGCCTATCTGTATTTAATATTTACTGTTCAAGAAAGAACTTGAACTTTATTCCTGTGCAGGTATAAGTATTAAGACAGCAACAGGAAATTAAACAGTTTATATCTGACTTTCACAGCTATGTTGCACAATAATCTTCATCTATGCAATCTCTGCAACATAGTGGCGAAAATTAGATATACGCTATCTGATTTGTCTTGGTTGCAACATAGTGGTGAAAATTAGATATAAGCTATCTGATTTGTTTTCCAAGACAAATTTCTGAACTATATGTGTAAGTATTTTTTTTCAATTGATTATGATATTAATATTTTGAATAAATCTTAAATTTTATTTTAAGATTTTATAATAATTTTTCTTATAATTAATAAAATTCAGAAAGAAAAAATAACATTCCATCTCACAATCAAGCACACTTGAGTTACTTCTGTCTTATCTTATTACACAAGATAAAATAACAAGAAAGCTTTATGAAACACGATGAAGCAAAAGAATGTCCAAAAGAATAAGATGGTTACAAAAGAATAACAGGGTACATTTGTGTTCACAAGACAGAAAAATTCAAAAGCGCTAAAGATGAAATTCAAATTTGTTTCATTAATAAAATCTAAATATTATATGGCCTCGTAACATTTTTAGCTCCATGTATACATGTCATGTTAAGCGATTGTCAAAATAACAAAAAACTTAATCATATTGGTGTAACTAGCGCTTTTGCTAACTATTCGCAGATATAAACTGGTAAGGTTCACGTAGTTAGCTCTGAAAAACTGGCCCTTCGTGAACACTTTTTCAGATGCACAAGGGTCTTGATGGGAGTCAATTCAGATTTCATTATAAATAAACCAGTAGTCTAAACATGCTAAGATTTAGACTTTTTTAGTCATATTTTTTAATATTCCAACCATTTTTGCATAAATACAGTTAAAATTTGAGAAAAACCGTAGGAATTGCAAATATAAGTTATTGAGATTTTAAAAATTCAGAAGAACTGTAGGAATTGCAAATATAAGTTATTGAGATTATACAATCTTGGTGTAATATGGGTTTTTGAAGCCAATAAATCCATTTATACATTAAAAATGCAATTTCAATCCTTCAAAATTTGTGATTTGACCAAAAATTCTATAAACCACCAAAGATTCTATAACCAAATTCAAATTTTATACTATTTCATATAACTAAAATTAGTTATGTATAACTAAATTTGACTACTTCTACAATAAACCACAAACTGGAAAATAAAATCTGCTCAATTAATTCATCAACCAACAAAAACATGACCCAATTAAAAAGCACACCTTTCAAAATTGCTCTACCTTGGATGGTCATTGTCAAATATAAAAACAGAGCTTTTGATACTTGCAAATTATTTTTCCTTGTTTATCTTTTCACAAACTTATAATAAGATAATCTTGAAATTCAAATGCAATGTACCATTTTGAAAGCAAAATCAATCCTCACCTGTGGATTTCCATCATGTCACCTTAAAGATTGGTAGCCTTACACGTTGAAAAAAAATGCGTGTTGTAACTAAAATCCAGCACTGAATGGGACATTCTGTCAAAACTTTACACATGTAAATACATGTTTTTGTAACCGTAACTACTGTCAAATTTCTAAATGATAAATTCATGTACTTACACGGTAGGTCAAGTTCTTCTCCTCGGTGCCTCACTTAAATTTTGGTTCAATTGCTCAATTACAAATTTACAAATATCTAAATATGGTGCATGCCATGTTGAAAACTGCATAAGTCCTCAAATCTATGCATTCTATATCACAATGATTAGTGAGCCACTCAGAATTATGAAAAGATTATTTACTAATAAGACGGAACGAGCCATACATAGGTTTCACAAATCTGTTTGCACATAGACAACAATGCATTTCAAAAATACACAACAAAGTTTATTGTTACAAAATATATAGCCCAAAGTAAGTTTGGAGTACCTTTTAAACAATGATTTATTTTAGAGAGGCTTCACGAATTATGTAGCATGTCTTTCTTTGTCTAGCATTTCATGCTTCAAAGTACACGACAAGAAACTATTATTTAGTATTATGGATGAAATAAGCACAAATACGCTTATATAGAAATTAAAGATAAAGGTAGATATGCTCGGTAATTCTTCATAACTCCCCTTTTATGCTATGATCTGAAAAATAGCTGGGAAACCTTTGGAAAATGATCAATCGATTATTTTAAGCATAGCTGCACCAAATCTATTCAAATTGGGGACGACTCTCTGAGCAAGAATTAAAAGTAATTTATGAAATTGGAAGCAAGTTGAAAAACTTCAATTTTCACTCACAACTTGTTCTTTGTAATAAATTAACAAGTGTCATTGTAGGTGGCGATGTCCTTTCAGTTAACTTATATAACATATCAGTTAAATGGTTGGTTATTGTTGCATGTTTAATGGTTGGTGTTGCTTATATGCTTTGCTAATCATTTAACAT
Organism: Pseudotsuga menziesii; assembly: GCA_001517045.1. Classification (NCBI taxonomy): domain Eukaryota; kingdom Viridiplantae; phylum Streptophyta; class Pinopsida; order Pinales; family Pinaceae; genus Pseudotsuga; species Pseudotsuga menziesii. The sequence goes on along the minus strand of LPNX011223741.1, from coordinate 396,119 downwards.
AAAAGTTAACCAATATATCAAATGTGTCATAGAAATTGTTGCATGTTTAATAGATCAAATGTGACGTAGATATTGTTGCATTTTTATTTGTTGGCGTTGCTTCTGTCCTTCGCCAATCATTTGATTTCAACATCAGTTATGATGTACTTTGATTTATTACAGAAGCCGAAAGCACTCACCTGTCAATATAATGAAATGCGAGATTTCAGTAACAAAATTACGGTGCCTTCATATCCTTAGCTTTTACTCCAATGAAAGTTGAATATTTGTTGTCCATAAGATTTGCCTTTTCACACTAAGGAAAACCCACTGCCTTGCAATCGAAAAAAAGTTTTCTTTATTTATTCCATTTAGTGAAGATAAAAATCACAAAACTGTTTTAGAGAAGTGTGAAGAACCATTTGCTAGAACAAAATAAAACCTAATGCTTTAATTATTTCGGGAAGTGTGAGCCCATATCAATAGTGCCATCCTTGCAATCGAAAGAAGTTTTATTTATTTATTCCATTTAGTGAGGATGAAAATCACAAAACACTTTAACTAGCATACCCTCAAAGCAGGGGAAATGAAACACCTAAGAGAACTTCGATATGTTTAAAAATGAGAGAAAGTTGCGTGTGTAGATAATATAAGTTTATGTGATGAAAGCAAGTCTAGGAAAATAAGTGAAAATAAGTTACATCAAACTTCTAAATCGTCACATAAGTGAAAATAAGTTTTCTCCAAAAGGCTTTTGTACATAAAGTATTTAAATTTGAAAACATTCGGTGAAGAAATATATTTTTATAAATTTGTATATTGATTTAGTTTATGTTTAACCCATAGGTATGTAATGTTTCTTGCCATTTTTAAGATAATTCTAAAAGAAAAATGAAAGATACTCTTTAATTTAATCTTCTTGGATTGATGGAGAGATAATAGAGTAATATTTAACAATGTTACTCAAACTTGAAATTTGATGACTTATGAAGCCACCCTTACACATCCCAAGTTGGATGGTAAACTGACAATGGACATTTCACTGACCACATCTAATATGGACCCGCCATCAATCATATAAACCATTGTGCATCTTATTTTATAGCTCATAAATCCACTTAGATCACTCAATGTCATTAGAATCATACACATGTTAAATTTGTTATTTAATTTTCAAATAATTTTGTCAATATTTTCTCCTTTTAATATCACACATAACTAACAAATGTACGAAAAATGACCCTAAATAATATTTTTCACCTTATTTCACAGTATGAATAGACTTTTACTTATTTCATGCATTATAACATTTGATATTCTTTCTTTCATATTTACAAATATCCAAAGAAAAAATAATTCTCTTATTACTTTATTATTATTGTTTGAAGAAATATATGTTTACACTTTTGTATATTGATTTTGTTTATGTTCAATCTATAGTTTTGTAATGTTCATTAACCTTCATGGCAATGTCACACACTACAACATTAGAATGAATGCGAATTGCACCATCGTTCTCCTCCGGCGGCTATGCAAAGACGAAAAACACTTCATATGTCACACTTCGAAAAATAGGAAGAAGCACACCTTCATTCTTTGTCCCTTTCACACTTAAAATCGCAACCCTCAATCCTTGAACTCCCCTACTAAATGAAATAACAATGTAGATTACCAATCTAATAGAGTTAAACTTGATAACTACATAGTCATTTATTGTTTTACTCGCCATTGATTACATGGGTATCTATATATTGCTTATTAGTACTTGCACTAGAGTTTTCCTTTAAATTTGATTGACTATTATGACTATCACAGATTCACTAGACTTTCTTTCATCACATAAACTTATATTATCTACACACACAACTTTCTCTCATTTTTACAACATATCAACAACTTTCTCTCATTTTTACAACATATCAAAGTTCTCTTCAATGTTTCATTTCCCTCGCTTTGGGGGTATGCTAGTTTGTATTACATTTAATATTATGTGCACAATGATGGAAGCTTGAGATAACACCAATGTATGATTATACTTGCGTCAAAATAGTTGGCACAAAGGGGAGTTTGCGTCATTGACATAACACTACCTCAACGTAAACACGCAAAATTTGGCGGGGAAAGAAACACGAATAATGGATTTGTGTTGCCCTATTTCACTTTCAAACTTAAAGTGGAAAAGATGTTGTTTATTGTTTCATTTTCACATGAACCTATTCCCACATTTAAATATTTAAGCTAAAATGCGGATTGTAACCCATGAATGATATTATGGTTTATGTTGGGCGCTTGCCATATTTTATAATTTAATTTGTCTTATGTTAGAGTGTTTTTAAATCCATAAGAATCGAGAGGCTATGCTACTTATTTTGTAAAAATTTTGTTGAATGATTCATCCCAAAATAATGTGGTTTAATTAAGATTTATGTTTTGATTGTTGTGTGTAGAGCTTGAACTCCCTCAAAATATTGATGGTGTAATTTCATTAAAGCAATTCTCCTTGTTGAAGTGTAGTCCCCTTTGAGAATTCACCTAGCTTTGTAAAGACCATCATCCATGATTGCTCTATAGCCTTGAATACGTTGGTTTCATTCAAAATTTATGTAGAGTATGTGGTAAATTCTTTCGTTGCATGCATATATATAGCAACATTTGGATTGGCAAATTGTTGCCTATTTATGTAGAGTATGTGGTATATTCTTTCATTGCATGCATATATAGCAATATTTGGATTGGCAAATAGTTGCCTAAGATTTGGGAATTTAGCAATATTTGGATTGGCAAATTGTCAGTTGGGATTTGGGAGTTTATGTTTATTGAATTTATATGCAAAAAAAAATAGGAAAGTGGTGCTCACCTTTGGCATTTCCTTTACAATATAATTGTGAAGGGCAAACTGACTTAAGGGGAAAACCATTTCCCATAAGGGCATTTATTTCCTTATAATTATGCATAATTAAGACATTTTGGAAAAGGTGCGACTATTTCCATATTTACAGTCCTTTTACTTTGAATATATATATAACGTTTTGGCCCTCTTTCTTTCCATTGAATTGTGCTTGAGTGGAACAATTTGGGATAAGAAAATCATTATCTTTATGTGGCTTTCTTTTTCCATTGAATTCATCATATAGTAAAATGTTTGAATGGAAAGACATTGCCCTGGTGTAAACCATTTTCATTACAAACTTGCAATACAAGGAAAAAGCCTTGTAGCGAAAGTTATAACACAAATTTTTAGTGTTAAAAGATTGGTCAAAAGTTTAAAAGAAAACCTCTTCCAATGGTATTAGATGTTTTAGCATAGACTTTTACAAAAATGAATTATAACTAAAAAATCTTAACAGTGGGAGGATTTAGCGGAAGTTTTTCTCATTGATGCACTTTGGTGAGACAAGTGCACCAGTGCGCTTCTGCCAAAAATGCATCAGTGTGGTTCTTCCAAAGATGCACCGGTGCACTTATTCCAATGATGAACTGATGTGCTTTTGCTAAAGATGCACTGAGACGCTTATATGAAAGATGAAACGGTGCACTTATTCCAATGATGAACTGATGTGCTTTTGCTAAAGATGCACTGAGACGCTTATATGAAAGATGAAACGGTGCACTTTCACCAAATAGAAGCACCAATGTTTTTTTGGGCCAAATCCACACTAGTGCATACTAGTAGTGAAGCACTAGTGCACATATAATAAAGAAGCATAGTGCACTTATACCAAAGATGAGTATTGGTGCACCTAAACCAACAATGAGCATTGGTATGCCCATATGGAGGTGATTTAATAAATACATGATAAATGTAGTGATATAATAACTTTGATTTTGAATATTACAAATATTAGTTCATACCCTTGTTTATAAAAGAATCTCTTATTTACAATTTAAAAATGAAATGCTTACCTAATATATATATATATATATATATATATATATTGATTGTTTGAAATATAATTTTATAGTTAAAGTATATGAAATAAGACATTATCAATACAAATACAAATAAATTATTATAAAAATGTATAATAATTAAAATTGAAATGTTAAACATTACAATTTAAAATCTTAGAGCACTGGTACACCTATAGTAAAGAACCATCTATGCAAATATATAAAAGATGAGAACTAATGCACTTTAAGCAACAACAAGCATCGTTGTACCCATACAAAAAATGAGCATTGATGACAAAAAAACAATATGTCGTGTACATAAACCTTATAAACGTGCAAATAAAGGGAGGTCATTTAATAAATACAAGATTATTAAAATGTACTGATATAATAACTTTGATTTGAAAATTCCAAGTATTAGTTCTTTCTATTGTTTATTAATGAATCTCTTGTGTGCAATTTAAAAATGAAATACTTGTCGAATATTAAACAGAAATTATAATTTTGATTGTTGATCAATGGCTAGTGGTTACAATGTACATTCATTTTTTGCTTCATCCTAATTGGATGTTAAAATCGTGTTGTGTTTGACAATGTCCTTGTCAACTCCAACAAACTAGTTAGTTTATGTTGAGTCCTAATTGGTTGAGTGGGTGGAAATAATAGATGTGTTTTTCTAGCACAATAGGTTGTAGCCATATTCCATGATAAACATGCAATCATTGTAGCTAGCCATGGTCATCTATGTCTAACATAGTGGGTAGTGGGCTATAGCCATCTTCCTTGGTGAACATGCAATCGGTGTATTTGTTGTATCTAGCCATAGTCAACCATGAACCAAATGATATCCATTGAAGTCCTTTTCTAGCTCAAAGATGATAAACGTTGTTGTTGGTTATTCCCAAGTAGCCATTGTCACCATCACATCCTCCAAGATGCTCTTTGTATTAAAAGTAGATCCATCCATCATCAATAACGTTGTATGTGTTGCCCTCGACTCTAACAACTTAGAGCTTGTCACTTTCACAATCACCATCATTTGATGATTATTGGCCCTAATCCACTAAAACCTTCAAAATTAAGCTCCTATTTAACTCCACATCCACAAGCAAGTTTCCTGGATCATTTCATTTTGCATGGGTTAGCTTCCCCAAAATGATGCCAAAAGTGACTATGATCACTATATAAAAACCAATCTTTTTTTCATTCTTATAATGTGGGCTTTGGGCACAATTCTCAAATGTGCATTGCATAAATGGGTGCATCTTTATTTGAATGGACCAATGGGACCTTCACATAAAGATTCCCATGCATCTTTATTTGAATGGACCAATGGGATCTTCACATAAAGATTTCCAGACTCCTTTGAAAAGCTACACTGCAAATTATGTCCTATCTTTGCTTATATTTGCAATATCTTCAGGAAACGTACTTTCTTCTACTGCCTTCTAAACATTGTTCAGTTTTATCACCTGTTAATTGTTACACCCTTTCATTTTGCTCAGGGTGCCCCTGTTGTTTATGAGCATTAAGCTGCACCTTCTATTACTTTTTTTAAGTTTGCACAAGTTGCCCGAGTATAAAAATACCTAGTGTTTCCTTGCTCCCTGCCCTCGAGGCATTTCAACAATTCGTTCTTCAACTATACAAGAATTTCCTTGCTTTTGAAGACTAGGATTCAACACAGGTTGCACTTGGATATAAAGGTCTCAGGGTGTTCTATTTGGAATTGAGAAATGTCCAATTTTGGTCTCACATTCACAAGAGCATTGGGTACATGCAAATTTACTTCCATAGGAACAATACGCACATTGCTAGGTGAATATTCAAAGACAAAAGAAAGTTTTGCACATTTGGTATAGTGGACGTATTTGGCACATTGGGAAATAGAATGGGCATAACCAATCTAAACATTATGGTTTCCATCATTTGATCATGAACTAAAACATGATATCATACATTAGGGTTAGGTAGGCATTTGTAGCAGCATATGGAATAATGATAAAAAATAAACTAGGAGTTATAGTTATGTCTCTGGGTAAACTTGTACATAGCGAGGGAACGGATTTTTTACCACTGCATTTTGTGCGCCTTTGTTTGCATTTACAGTGATTAGAACTCTACCAACACTAGGCTCTCTCCATTCATTGCAAAATTGAGTTCATGCAACTCAACCAGTTCTTGATGTCATGACCCTCGTCCCAAGTGCATCGAACCTAAACTGCAATCATTGAGCACTTATAGGTTGGTGCTTCCACTAGTGAGGACAACATATACCAAAAATATCAATCACGTTGCTACAAATGATAAAAACATCTTCTTTAAGATCCCCTGATAAGTTGGTCAATTCAGTTTGATTAATGCTTTAGGTCTTTGAGTCGTTATGCTTGGTTCTAGACTCTTAAATTGATTATATTGTTTCTTCCCCTATTTTTACAAACATCTAGAATATCTCAGACAAAGAACTTCTATACCATCTAAGAAACATCAATCCATACCATAATACCAGGCTCTATATCAATCAATTCAACAAAGACAATTGTCTTCGGTCTCTAAATCATGCCCATTATGTGTCACTCCAAGCTCTATAAATAATTCAAAGGTTCATTTTACGATTGCTTTAATATCAGAATTTCTTCCTTCAGAATCATGGTTTTGGTAAGATTTCTTGTGCTTGTTAAAAATAAAAATAAAAAAATCCTTTGAACCCATGTTTAAATAGTCACCCAAGGGGCTTATAAGCTAACACAAAGCTAAATCTATTTGTATTATGAAAATTACTCTAGCTTCTAATCATTTTTATTATGGCCATATCCTCCACATACAATTTTAATTCAAACAGAAAACAGTTTAGGTCAGATCTTCATTGAGCTTTCCATTAAATTGGGCCAAAGCACAACCATTTCCATTTTTAATTAAAATAGAAAATTGCTTAGGTCTTTGTTGATCTTTCCAATAAATTGGGGGCAAAGCACAACCACTTGCATCTGCAGGATGTTCTTTGCCCTCGACATCAAACCCTTTGAGAAATGGGCTTCACTACTTTCCATGTCCGACCATTCTTATTGTTGCATTTTCAATAGACCTTACTCTTTATTTCTTGCTATCTTTTGTGTTCAAGGCAACCATTGTGTGTGTGAACCAGGGAATCTTTCCAAATCGTAATTTATTCTTCAATCTCTGACAAAGAAAGAATGGGAATGTGTGTTCCAACGACACTAAATGATTTGCTCCGATAAGTTCTGCACTGCAAATTTGCATAGAAACCCCCTCAATGTTGAATCAAAATTCTGTAAACTTACCCATGCAATGACTCACCACCTCGGTAATAAAATTGGGCAAACGATAATCATTCAAATAGTCCTCAACTCAGACCAAGCTGTGATAGAATATAATTTTTAGGTTCCCAATTAATAATGCTGCATATTATGAATAAGAACATAAAATAAATATCAATAAATGGCAGATAAAGATGCAATACACAAGACAAGAATGGATGCTCTGAGTTGGATAGGGGACAGTCCAACGATTCGTCATATGCATGTGATGGAATAGAGCTAGAAGAGAAAATACCAGACTTTTGTCAAGGCGTTCTGTTTTGTATTTATCGTCTCTTTCCCTCCTATCTTTCGCAATGTGAAAGATGGGAGAGTGAAAAGTACAACTATGATGTTGCTTTGAAACCACTAATTTCATAAACTACAGAATGAGAGATTAAATCCAACGTGACGTTAAACGGACTAATTAAACATTGGCTGGTTCAAAACAACTAGTCAATGTCTAATTAATATTGTAGAGAATGCTTGGCCAAATATTCAAAAAATTGCCAAAAGTAGAAAATGAATCCAAGTATAAATGTAAGAAACAAACTCTAAGTCTAACATATCAAAGGTATCATTAATATGTTCCAAAATGATTGTTGACGCTGATAAAAAGGTGTCTAAACAAGCTTGGAATTATGGAGTCACACTTACTCCAAATACTACATCTTCATGAAAATCCAAGCATGATGGAAAGATCAAGTAGCAGTGGCTTCATGAGACATCTTTCACCATCACTACTAATTGAGAGTTGAAACATTTTATTTACAGATAAAAAGAATATTTTTCACAACACTTGATAAACGTTGCTTTCTATAGAGTTTTTCATGTAATTAACATTTTCAATGCAATCTAAAAGAACAATGTTGATTCATTTCTTGAATTAGGTTCGCTCTTCTAAGTCGGGCCTTTCAACATTGATATCCGCATCTGAAATGTCATTGAAAGCATCTGGATACTGGGTAGATATTCTTGTCTTCATACTTCTGCATTATAAACGTGTCCACATAGAATGAGTTATAATGAATGTAAGTTGCATTAAAAGAATGGATTAAATTTTATCACAAACAAAAAAAATGGATAAGGAAATGCTCCTTTGATTTCATTCCAAATTTGCCTTCTTAAGAATGCCAATGAGGGAGGGAGTGAGAATAACTATGTCATAAACTCTATAACATTATGAATGCCTATATTCTTTCAGTGCCTTAGCCTAAAAAGACTTCATAAGGCGCTGTGTTAGGAAGCTTAAGCCGAAGATAACTATGAATAAGATTGAATAGAGTAAGATAGCCACGTGCTTGTTTATAAACGAATCCAAAAAGAAATCATCTTTGACTACTTTACAAAACTAAGCAATGAAAGATCCATCTATAAGTCCACAAGTATGCATTCTTATTAGTTTGTAGTCTAACCATTCCAAATGTACAAGGTCATCTCAAAGAGCATTCCTTTTTCCTTTAGCTCACAAACCATGTTATCAGTGAGGAAATAGATGCTGCCCCATCTAACCATCGAAGCTACAAGGAAATTGTAGAAAGCACTCCTCTTTCCTTAGCTCATAAACCATGTTATTGTAAGGACATAGATGCTAACCAAAGATAACCAAGCTTGTTTGTCAATGAATCCAAAAACAAAAACATCTTTGATTACTTTACAAGACTAAGCTATGAAAAGTGACCATCTATAACTCCACAAGTATGCATTCTTATTAGTTTATATTCTAACCATGCCAAATCTACAAGGTCATTTCGGAACCCTCTTTTTCTTTTAGCTCACAAACCTCGTTATTAGTGAGGAAATATATGCTAAGTTGTTAACCCATCTAACCATGAAAGCTACAAGGTCATCATAGAGAGCGCTCCTTTTTCCTTAGCTCACAAACCATGTTATCATAAGGACATAGATGCTACCCCATATTCCAATTGATTTTAATCCAATACTTGAAATCAATAATTTTGTGATGTTGAAAAAATCAAACATGATTCAAAAATAGTGTTTAAATATGAAATTAGTACTTTCGAATATGGTAATTATTACTAGCATAAGAGATGGTCATTATTCTTTTGGAGCACCTAGAAAGGGGGAAGAGGTATTTGCTTGGTTCTGTGGTGTAAAACAAGTTGCTTTGTTGTGATCTCCTTGCATGTTCACCATCCAAAGGCTGAGTTGTAGATTGCTTGGTTGCTTATTTGGAGAGAGACTCACCTTGTGAATAGATATTGCTTGGATGCCAAGGTGTGCAGAGTTGTACTTGTGAGTGCAGCTCCAGCAAAGTAGGTATGTTGTTTCATCATGATGGAGTGTTCTTTATGCTTTGTGGAGGCACTTAAGTTACAAGTTGTGTATGTACAGGGAGATGATTGGTGTTACACAAAACACTTTCTCATAAAGTGGGAGTTTTCGCTTTTAGCGTTACTCCCAAAGTCTTTTCACTTTGCTAGGAGAGCACTACGTCTCCTAGCCCCTTGGTGATGCATCATGGACATATGGATGAATCAGTTTGGGTGGATGCTTAAACTTGGTTAGAGGCTAGTATGGCATCCTTACCTAGGAAGTTGTCCCCCAAATTGACACGATGACTAACCATTTGATGCAAAGACTGAGGGAATCAGTTGGTCGATTAGGGGAGGTACCTACATAGGAGAAGGAGATTTGGGCACTTGGAGGAGAGTAATTATCCCTAGGAGCTCGGGACTATGTGATCACACAATTGGAGGTTGGACACTTGACTCAAGGACACCTAGTTTGAGGAGCATACTTCATGGAGGTTTGTAATGGACCCAAATAGAGGTTGACAAGGAGCACTAGAGTTTAGTGACCACATACTTCATGGAGGTTTGTGATGGACCCAAACAGAGGTTGACGAGGAGCACTAGAGTTTAGTGACCACATACTTCATGGAGGTTTGTGATGGACTCAAATAGAGGTTGACAAGGAGCACTAGAGTTTAATGACCACATTGTTACACATGAGAGAAGTGTTGGGCACATGAGAGGACATGTGGTACACAATTAGAGTGCCTCACGTGAAAACCATCGTGAAAGAGGGAGCATTGGACTAACATGCTTGGAGGGTGTTTCACCTTGGGGGTTGTATAAACCCAAGTTTGACACATGTACATCCTTGTATTGTAAAGCACAACATATGGAGTTGGTCTATTGGTGACTTGTATGGGCACATGTTTTATCTTAACAACACTTTTCTATTTGGGCATTTGTTGAGTGTCTTGAATCTTGATTGATGTCTTTAAGTTGATCTTGGTTATGTTGTACCCAGTGTAATCAGACTCGGACTCGGCAAATATTCGGCTGGCTTGGGACTCGGCAGACTCGGTGACTCGGATAAGACTCGGATAAGACTTGGCAAAGACTCGACAAATATGAAAAAAATTAAAAATATAGTAACTTAAGAAATAATACATAAACATATATATTAAAAATTAAAATTTAATATATAAGCATATAACAATTCAAAAAATTGATAAAAAGACATATCACATAGCAATGCATTTTAACGAGAAGTGTTTTCTCACTTGAAATCACAAACTATAATTATTAATTACAAATTATAAAAACCATAAAATTATTAAAAAAAAAAGGTAATAAGAAAATTTCAATAATTAACAATTATAAAAATATTAAACAAATGGAAGAGCAAATTGTAAAACACACACTATCATCATCCTATCCTAACCATGAGCAATCACATTCTTCAACCAAACTACCGATGGCAGCATTATCACCTTACATTTATAAAATCCAAAGTATAGAAGTTCAATGAAAAAAATTAAAAATTGAAAATGCTCAAACCAGTCACATCCTCAGTGCTCAGAGCAGTGTTAGCGACCTTCCTTAGTGCACACACGCTCCAAAATTCCAAACACAAACAACTGATAAATTGATAATAGCTAGGGGGCAAATGAGAACAACTCGGGGGAAGCCAAATTATTCAATGGGATGGCAGTGGAGAGCGATGTTGTTTCGGGGGCTTATTCCCTCCCCGCGTTCCCTCCAAAAAGCAAAAGCGACGTTCAAACAGTCAACGGACTCGCAAGTAAGTGACAAGTTCAGCGAGGAAATGACGAACACTGCGAGTAAATGACGAGTTCGGCGAGTGGCGAGTTTACCCTGCGAATATGTCACGAATACTCGTCTTGGTGGTCACTCGGCAAGACTCGCGAGTATTCAAAGAGTTTGACTACACTGGTTGTACCCTCAACAGTTGTTGTACTTTCTATTGTACTTGTCTAACCCTATCAATACTTTATCTCTCTCAAGCTATGTCACAGGGTTCGCCTGACTTCAAGGTTGAAGTTCGGATTTCGGCGAATCTTAACAAAAATTTGAAATTCGTTTAAATTCGTCGAACTTTACGGCGATTGAAGCAAATGGCGACTTCGTGATTCTATTCCTGTTGGAGACAGGCCAGTGGCCACTCCATTCTCGCTGGTGATGGATGCTTCCAGGGCCAGAGCGGGCGCTGCGGGTAACACACTTCTTATTATTTGATAAATTGGCAAATAAATTCCTGGACGGATGGATGGCGGTAGGGCCAGGAACACCACGTCGGGCGGCTCGATTCTCGTTGATTGCGGCCTTTCCGCGATTTCCCAAAACAATAGAAAAATTATCGGGGCATTGATGGTTATAGAGTTAGGATGACCGACTTGCTACGGGCCACAAACGGTGGCCAATATGTTTTTCGATACGCTCCTCACTAATATTGTATTAAAGTATCATTTTAATTTTTGATGTGCGATCAAGTATTATTTTTTCTTTGGATTCATGTTTTATAAAACATAAGGGCTTTAAATATATTTATAAATTTTAAAATTTAATTTAGAATATATATATATATATATATATATATATATATATATATTGTTTTCATGTTTTAAAAAGTATATTTTATATAGAAGTTTTAAATATATTTATAAATTGTAAAATTTAATTTAGAATATATATTTATAGGCAAATTTAACGTCGAACCTCATCCCGAACCTCATAAAAAAATTCGAATTCCAAGCGAATTTCAAGGTCGCCGAACTCGAACTCGAACCCGAACCATGTGACATAGCTCTCAAGTATGCTCATGCCCTCAAGTAAGGGCCAGACTAGTTCCATTTATTGACTCGTCTCTGAGAGACAAAATCTGATCTGAAGTAGATTCTGAGTATAAGGAAGGTCCATCTCATCAAGTTGTGATTCTATTTCAGTTGTACTTTACTGTGCATATCTGCAATTGTTAATTTTATGTTTCAAATCCTAACTTTAACATAGTCGTCCTTAGTGAGTGTTAAAGTTGAAAGAGATGAAAATTATATCTTTTATTAACTAGACTTTAACTATTGTTGTAGCTTTAAATTCAGTATTAATTTTGTAGTTCTAAATTTGCATTAAAGTACAAGTTTTCAAATTTTATGAAAAAACCCTAAAACTTTAACATGGTATCAAAGCTTAGGGTTTGTCCAAGCTTTGTTTTTGCAGCCTAACTAAGCCTACATAGATGCTAAAGTAAGTGCTTGAACAATGTCTAATTTGGCCGCAAGAGAAACGGTGTACTATTCAAATTTGGATACCGGTGCACCCAGTGTTGATTGGGTGGAAATAAAAATCAATGATTCTGTCAAAATTAAGGACAACTAAAGAAAATGATGTGCTTATGACATTTCCAGTAGTGTTGCTAGTCTATGCCTTGAGTGTAACAACAAAAAAGAGATGATGGAATTGACAAGCTGTGAACTTGGTGATTCCTTGAAGAGGTATGTCAATTACAACTAGAGTTCCTAGAAGATTTGTCTCAGGTATGAATTTAGGTGGTGTGTAAGAAGCCTAATTAACCAGTGTTCCACGGGGACGTGTCTCCTAGGGTTGAGGGCAAGCCCCCTACGTTTCCCATGCCCTGGGGGCTGGGAGGCTCCATAAGAAACGTTTCCCAACGCCCCCCTTTCTGCGAAACTTGGGGAAACGCAGGTCTAGGAGTTTCCCTTGGGGGGTTCCCACACACCCCTCCTTGAAAATGCGGGGCTCCCACAGGCCCCCACCCTCCTCAAATTTTTAAATTTTTTTACTTAAAAGAAAAAATGGTTCATCTTAAATTCTAGTCTTTTACACTAAATGGTCATTATAAATCGAAATAGAAAGAAGTAAAAAAAATATTGATATGATATGCTTGGCTATAACAATTACATTTACATTACACTAAACTCTTTGAGAACATAAGAGTTTATATGTTGGGTTTGATATTTTTATTATTTTTCTATTTTTTTATAACTATGGAGACCCCTCGCCCCCTCGCCCCCGCGTCCCCCAAAATACCCCAAAATTTTGGGTTGTCTCTACACGTCCCCAATGTGTGTTTCCCCGCTCCCACGCTCTTGCGTCCCGAAAACTTGGTGGAACACTATAATTAACTCTTCATGAGTTTAGATCTTGACTTGATCATTAGTAATCAAGGACTTACATGATCATGATACCTTCTAGTTTTATTGTGTAAAGAGTTTTGTGTTTCATTGATTAATGTGATCAGAGTATGCAAGTGTAAATAAGTTAGAGTTCATTTATGTATGAAGTAATCATGATCATATTTGTTAAAATGTCTAGGGTTATGATCTCATCAAAATATACTAATAAACGTGTGATGATACATTAGATCTTGAGAATGATATTATGCACACTTAAGAGGTGCATGCTCAGGTCTAAAGGAAACTGGTGTAGAATGCAGAAAGCTCAAAGACACTTGATCATGTGAACTCTACTTGTAGGCAGAAATTAAGAGGGAGGACTCTTTATCACTCCTATACTTGAAGTATCATGTTTTTGGTGGAACATACTGTTATGACATGTTGCATATAAGTGTGATTGATATGCTCTTGATGGCATCTAGATAGTTGCCTAGTATATGGATGGATGCTAAGATTATGTCATTATGTCAAATTGATATTGGTTATTGTTGACTATCGAACTGAATTGAACTTGTAGGAAAGATCCACAAGAGGAGGATGATATGACTTTCTTTGAAAGACAAGTGTTGAAGTCTGCAAATATTGTTTATACTCAGAGTTGGATGTACAATTCCAGAGGGAGTTGAATGCTCAGATACAAAGGGAGTAAGAGGCCCCACAAGATGCAGAATAAGTTATTTTAGATGTTCATCCTCCTAAGTGTCGGCATAGAGTCAGCCAAGTCATATGCTTACAAAAGAGAATAAGCCAAGTATTTGATATTGATGACTTCTTCCTTACTAGAGTGGAACAACTAGTAAGTTCAAAGACCAAGAATCCCCAACAGAATGGGATTACAGAAAAGAAAAATAGGATTGTGATATCCCATGAGAAAGTTGTTTCTCGACACTTCAAACAACCTCCAAGTGATATAGACATGGAAGTGAGCTCAATCCATGAGTCATCCTTTTCAGATGAGAAGAGGGAGGAGGCCAAGGAATTTTCATTTGATCTCATTAAGAAAGCCTATTGAGAGGCTTCAAGGTTGCTCTGGTTTGATATCTCAGTTGACCCACGTCACTGATCCAGAATCCTCCAATTATGAGGAGGCAGCCAAACAACAGGTTTTGAAAGATTCTATGATAGAAGAACTCTAGTTAATAATGGAAAATGACGTGTGGAAAGTGGTTCTCATCCAACATGGGAAGTCGGTTATAACCTCCAAGTGGATCTATGAGATCAAGCTTCTTATTGATATCCAGAGTTGTTTGAAGCTCTCAAAAAGTCATATATTCTATGACAAATCGAAACACATCGAGAGGTGGTATCACTATGTCAAGGACATGGTGCAGTATGTTCTGTCAAATAGACAGATTTACCGATGTGTAGACTAAGCCTCTGTCCACGACGAAGTCTGGGTACTTCTGAGACAAGCTTAGTGTTGCTGAGAATGCCTCTCTTGCTGGGAGGGAGTGTTAAAGATAATGCAGCAGCGAGAGCCATTGTTTAGGAGGATGGCACCCTAGTCAGTTAACCAGGCAATGTAAGTCCCTAGCAAGTACTCTAGGGCCCCTAGCAGTCTACTAGTGTTCTTGATTTGGGACCAAGCAGGTTGATACCATGGCAAAGTCCATGGCATGATGCTAGGGCCCCTATCTATCTCTAGGGCATTCTGGTCAGGGACCAGACAATTTCTTGGTCATGAGGACCAAGCAGATCTTGCAGGAAGAGATAGAGACATCCTGGTTTGGGACCAACCAGATTCTTGGTTTAGGACCAAACAAGTCCTGCAGGTGCATTCCTGGTCAGTTAACCAGGAAGATCTTGGTTAGTTAACCAAGATGATGATGTGTGATATCCTCCTCTCCTACGCCTTCGTGAGGATTGAGCTAGGTTGTTTCATCAAGGGACTGGCCACCCCTTTATGGAGTCACTAGCATTAACCTTAGGAGCAGTCAAGAGGACCAGAGAATCACATCATCTAGTGAGAACCTTCTTTATATGGTGATGATAAAATTTACAGTATTGTATGGAACACTTGTGGACCACATACATTGAGAGAGAGAGAGAGATAAAATATTGTTTATCCTTCCTTGTTGTTACACATTTGGTCTTGTGGTTGGAAGGGTTGTTTTCCCACCTTGTTGTTACACCTTTGGTCTTGTGGTTAAAAGGGTTGTTTTCCCACTTTGGTGTGACACCTCTTGTTGACTTGTGGATTAGCCTTGTGTTTGGTTTGGTTTTTTGTTAATACTCCCTTGTTGGTCCTATGTGTTTGGTTTGGTTTTTTGTTAATACTCCCTTGTTGGTCCTATGTATTTGGTTTGGTTTTTTGTTAATACTCCCTTGTTTTCCCACCTTGTTGTTACACCTTTGGTCTTGTGGTTAAAAGGGTTGTTTTCCCACTTTGGTGTGACACCTCTTGTTGACTTGTGGATTAGCCTTGTGTTTGGTTTGGTTTTTTGTTAATACTCCCTTGTTGGTCCTATGTGCTAGCGCCTCCCTTTCTAAGTTTGGTAACTTGACCCTTGATCTTGTACTTGGTACCTTCTCCTAAGACATCTTAACTTTGATTTATACTTTTATATTTGGTAACCCTCCTTAATTATGTGACGTCTTGACCCTTATAGAGTAACCCTAAATTCAATGAAGGCTTAGAAGGAAGATCCTTCTAGAAGCCATTTAAGGGTTATAAATATAAGTACAAGACTTTATTGTGAGATCCATCCAAAAAGAAAGAATCAGAGATCTGGTTGCTTATGTTTGATCTAGGGTTTAATGTATGATGTCTAGGGTTTCTAGACTACTTTTTCTTGAATGCTCTCGTAATTTGGGTTCAAATCCACGGTGTTTCTCTTGTTAAGGCTTTCAACCTCTGTTTGTTTTTCCCTTCTTCCACACGTTTGAGTCGTATCCTGGTTTATGGCTACCATACTCTGATCTGAGTCTGCCATTTTCTAGTTGAAGATATCGTTGCCTTGTCTGAGCCCGCTGAGGTCTAGTTGAAGCCATTGCTGCCTTGTCTAAGGGTGTTGAGGTCTATTATGAGGTTGTTGCTGCTTGTTAGTTGGTGTCATTGCCTTATGAGGTTGCTTCTTTCCTTAGTGAGGGTACCGCTTGGTGTCTTGAGGCTGCCATTACTTATTGAGGTCTATTGTGAGGTTGTCAAGGTCTGTTTAGGGTGTCGTTGCCTTGTTTGAGAGTGTCGCTACCTTGCTTGTGATTGTCGTGGATTGTTTGGACTATTTAAGAGGGACGCTACCTTGTTGGGATTGTTTAAGAGGGTCGCTACCTTGTTGGAACTGTTTAAGAGGGCCACTACCTTGTTGGGACTATTTAAGAGGACCACAACCTTGTTTAGACTGTTTGTGAGGGTCGTTGCCTATGTGGATTGTTCTGAGGTTAACATTTGTCATCTTGTGGGTATTGCTGCCTGTGTTGATTGTTTTGATGATACACCTTGCCTCCTTATGGTTGTAGTCCACTACTGCAGCTCTCCATGTGGTTGTCGTCCACTACTGTAGCCTTCTTTGAGGTTGCCATCCAACTGAGGGTTTTGTGGTTGTTTTTCATTGTTGGGCACTTGTTGACTGTCTTCATTGATGTCTTGAAGTTGATCTTGGTTATATTGTCCCCTCAACAGTTATTGTACCGTCTATTGTACTTGTCTAACCCTATCAGTACTTTATCTCTCTCTCTCAAGTATGTCCATGCCCTCAAGTAAGGGCCAGACTTGTTCCATTTATTGACTTGTCTCTAAGAGACAAGATCTGATCTGATGTAGATTCTGAGTATAAGGAAGGTCAATCTCATCAAGTTGTGATTTTGCTTCAGTTGTACTTTTACTGTGTATATCTACAATTGTTAATTTTATGTTTCAAATCCTAACTTTAACACAGTGATCCTTAGTGAGTGTTGAAGTTGAAAGAGATGAAAATTATATCTTTTATTGACTAGACTTTTACTATTGTTGTATATTTTAATTCAGTATTAATTTTGTAGTCCTAAATTTGCATTAAAGTACAAGTTTTCAAATTTGATGAAAAATCCCTAATACTTTAACACCTGGGAGTGTTGGTTGGGTGGTGAAACCCTATTGTGCTTAAAATGGACATGCGTACCCATGAAGGGTTCAATGGATTGAAACCCTAAGTGCTCTTGTGATAAGAGTGTGTTTTCACTTGTTATAGGTGGTAGATCTAATACATGGATGACAGTTATCAAGTTATTTTTAGTGTGAGATGCCCAGGAGGAGTTGTGATAGGTGGTTCATTTGTTGTTTTGGATGCCAATATGTTCTCCTCAATGATAGACAGTTGTTCTACTATATTGATAGTTACTATGGATTTGTTTTGGCATGTGAGATGCCTAGGAGGACTTGTGATAGGTGGCTGATTTGTTCCAATCAATACCAATGTATTCTACTTCCTTTATGGATAGCGTGGATTTAAAATGGGCACTTGAACCCATCAAGGGCTTGATGGATTGAAAGCCTAATTGCTCGTGTTGAGTGTGTTTTCACAAGTGATATGTGGTAGATCTACTACATGAATAACTGTTATGGAGTTGTTTTCACATGTTATAGGTGGTAGGTCCTCATTGAAGACAAGCAAGACCTGCCGGTGTTGATGCTAGCTTGTTGTGGATTTTTGGTTGTTGGCTAGGGTTTCCACAATTTTCCCTACCTAGGGTTTGGAGAACTCAAGATTGTACCATCTTTCTAATAAAGTTGTGGTATGTACATGTACTTCATTTCTTCTATATATAAATGAGGTTTTCAGTAGTTCAAAATTGTCTAATTGCAGATTTGGTTTTCAGCTTGCATTGTCTTATTGATAGGGTAATTTCCAACACTTGTTGTTCATGATGTTGACATAACATAGGGCTGAAATTGTTAAGTGATTTACCATATACCTTAAAAATAGGAGCAGAATTTCTGCTGTAAATTCTACAATAATGAAGTGGTTTTTAGAACCAGTATATGCTTGGAAAAGTGTGCCCTAAGGGCTGAAACTTCTTGTCATTTGTTTGTTATCTTTTCTCTTGAGATGCCTATTGTGTTGGGTTGAAGAAGTGAAATATTGTCCATTTTTTGTTGCTATAAATTAATATTTCAGATCAGCCCTAAAGCTGAAATCTCACAAGGATTAAATCTAAGAAACCTTCTTTGTGAACGAATTTCTAAATTTGCGCTAAAAGGCATTATGGGAAATTTCAATATGGTGTTAGAGTTGATTTGACTGAGATTTCCTTCTTGCTGATTTGAAGGCCAAATATTTCAGTTATTGTCCTTGGGAGTGGTTGTTGGGCGGTGAAACCCTAATGTGCTTAAAATGGACACTTGCACCCATGAAGGGTTTCATGGATTGAAACCCTAATTGCTCTTGTGATAAGAGTGTTTTCACCTACGATAGGTGGTAGAGCTACTACAAGGATGATTGTTATGGAGTTATTTTCAGTGGTGAGATGCCCATGAGGAGCTATGATAGGTGATTGATTTGTTCTTGTGGATGCTGGTATGTTCTCCTCTATGATAAGTGGTTGTTCTACTCAGTGTTATCATACTTGTTGAAGACTTGCCAAGTCAGTCGAGTCAGGTCAAGTAAGCTCCCAAATGAGTACTCAGTTCATACTCGTCCTCCATACTAGGCACTTGTATGGACTCACCCTAAACTTGACACTCGTGCGAACTCACTGAAAACTCATCTAAGACTTGCAAGTCTGTGTACCAAATGCACTATCTTTCCGTTTGGTTGACTTTGACCCAAACTCACAGGATTCGGTGAATTTTCAAAATATTCAAATTCGTTTTGGTTCAGCTCTTGAAATTCGTCTTGGTTCGACTTTTATTTCTCTATAGCTATGCAACTGATGACACATTGTGGTGAGTTGTGGTTTTATCCAAACACACACATACTCTATTTTCTTGGGCAGCCTGCTATTTCTGACTACATTCCATCCCCCTCAACTGCTTGTTAACCCTATCGTTTGCATCCTAGTGGTGGTAGACATTTAGGTGGTCGGTCTACAAGTTTTAGTGTCTATCCTGGTGATCAGCGTTTCCATTCTGATGGTCAGGCGGTAGGGCTTACACTCTGTATTTATTTCCCTCCTGACACCCACGATGCTTTAAAATTTGTTATTTACATTCAATATATTTTTCATTTCCCTCCTGACACCCACGATGGCTTAAAAATTATTGTTTACATAAAAAAATAGCTTTAACAATGTTATATTGATTTTATAATTGAAGTGTTTAGATAGCAAGGTTCTAAAAGATAATTAAATAACTTATAATGTATAGACTTTCTAATATAGTATATGCTTTAGGATAATATATATTATATTAGAATGAATTATGAAATATAATTTAAGGATTATAGTGAGCATGCAAAAATATTCCCTTTGCACAAAAATGGCTTTGATACATGTAATCATAATGCCATCAAACACAAAAACTTGGATCAATAACTTTCTCTTGACAAGGGTTTTAGATCTTCAGTAAAAATGACGCCTTTAGAAAAAGATACTTGAATTATGAAAATAAGAAGCTTGGCTGGTTTTAAACGGAATAGTTTAAGATTAGGATTTTTTATTATGAAAATAAGAAGCTTGTCTGGTTTTAAACGAAATAGTTTAAGATTAGGGTTTCTATATAAAATCTGGTTTTATAGCTTATATGGAATAGAAATGTCATTAATATATTTTTTTGCACCAAATTTACTATATTTTGAATTTTTTTCCTATTTGCCAAGTCTTTGCCAAGTCTTATCTGAGTATTATTCGAGTTGGTCTTTTTCGAGTATTATCCGAGTTTCTGAGTCTGCTGAGTCCCAAGCCAGCAGAGTATTTGCCAACTCCGAGTCTGACAACATTGGTTCTACTATATTGATCGCTACTATGGATTTGTTTTCAGCATGTGAGATGCCCAGGACTTGAGATAGGTGACTGATTTGTTCCAATCATTACTAGTGTATTCCACTTCATTTATGAATAGCGTGGATTTAAAATGGACACTTGCACCCATGAAGATTTTGATGGATTGAAAACCTAATTGCTCTTGTAATGAGTGTATTTTCACATGTGATAAGTGTAGATCTATTACATGGATGACTGTTATGAAGTCATTTTCAGTGGATGAGATGCCCAAGGGGACATGTGATAGGTGGTTGAATTGTTCTTGTCAATGCCAGTATGTTCTCCTCTATGATAGGTGGTTCTGCTTTATTGATAGCTACTATGGATGTGTTTTCAACATGTGAGATGCCCAAGAGAACTTGCGATAGGTAACTGATTTGCTCCAATAAATACTAGTATATTCTACTTAATTTATGGATAGTGTAAATTTATTTTTAGTGTGTGATGCCCAGGAGGACCTATGATAAGTGGTTGATTTATTCCAATAGATGCCAGTGTGTTTTCACTTGTGATAGGTGGATGATCTACTTGATTGATGGCCGGTATGTGATCTATATTTAAGTAGGTGCAATGTGTTGGATTTTCTAAACCATGGTAAACAAACTCTGCACTAAAAGAATTCCTAAACTACTAAATAGTTAAAACTTGAAAGCCACTCAAAACTGTTGTTATTATATTGTTGAAGTCTACAAACACATACAGTCGAAAAATTACAACGGAAACTCAAAAGTCTGTCCTAAATCACATCACTGTTTCTAAACAAACCTCACCAAAATCCAAAACCTCACCAAATCCATGGTTGTTGTCTCTAATGGTGATTTGCTAACCATCCAACTCAGCCAAACATTATAAACATATCATGCAAGAAATTGAAAGAAAACTCTTCTTTGACTCAAGAATCTAGCTCAAGAACAATCCCTAAAGGCATTTGGAAAGATATGGAGCCCAATCACTTCACAAGATACATGGCATCATCACCCAACTCCACATGTAGTCCTCCCTCTTGCTCTTGAAACCTACTGAAGATCTTCCTATCGTAAGTCATATATCTAGAAGCTCCACATCCACATACCATCCAACCTCTGAAATTGTGTTCGTGGAAAGAATTGACACCATCGTGAAGGTAGTATCTACTATCAACTCATTCACACCTAAAGATTCCACACTTCCTGCAAATTCCTACAGATACTGCTTGCCCTTCCCCCTCTTCCTCTTAGGTCACTAAGAAGCATAGTGACTGTTCTTGTCATATCTGAAGCATAGTAGCAAAAATCAGCATATTGGATTTTCATGTATGGAAATTTGAACAGGGTTTGAAATTTGACAAATATTTGGCATAGCACATGTACAATATAGTTACAATTTTGAACTTTTAAAGATCGAGTAAATGTTACATGTGTGCTGAAATATATTTAAACTAATAACAATTCAACATTGTTCATTAAAATTTAATTGTTAGTATAATAAGAGTGGAACCTTCAAGTAGAACAGCTAATGCTCATGCTGTAATTTAATATTAACAATTCAACTATTCATTAATTGTTAATTTTAATGTGGAACTAGAATAGCGTGTTGCAATTTATGTTAAAGAAACAAAGTGTGAGCACATATTGAGATTATAATATGGTCGTTTCCCATTAACTACGTTCAAATAACAAGGCCGTGACAATAAAATAGATGCATATAAATAATAATACTACAAAAAATTTATAAATGCAACTAATTACTTGAAACCTGAGAGTGGATCAGGACTGAAGTCATTGGGGATAACAATCCATCCAACCTTATTTTCCGGAATATATAGTCTAAGTCTGTCTTCATAGATTTTAGAAGGCGTGTGTTCCTCGAAAAATCACTTGAAACAGCTGCAAAGCTATGCTCAGAGTACTCATTGAAATGAGACAAAACTGCATTGCTATCTTGTAGCCTTCCCAATCTGTCATTTTGAAAAGAACAAACCCACTCAGCCAAGACTGAAATAAACTAAATAATCAAAACACCTTCAACATGCCTACCAATTGCATCCTATAGGATTGCTCATCTAGCACATGATCAGAGATGCAACATGCATTAAACTATGTCAGGAAGGTCAAGGGGCAACACACAGCAACATCTTATTTAGAATATGACCGAAACTATAACAAAAATTTAACCATCGGAAAGCCATGGAGGACATACACTGTAAGCCCTTGTTTAGCACATGATCAGAGATCGCTTATTAACCCACATCAAACCGCACTAGACTTTGACATGTTCTAAAATTCTAAGAAAAATAGCAGCAGATCCAGGCAATGTTTTATATACTGTAAATTTTTAATAATGCAGCCAGGTCTAACAAAAAAATGACAAATATCAATGTGACTGAAATAGTTTGTCACTCAAGGCCACCATTGGATGATATTGATTTACAAAGTCACTCAATTTTTATTTAGAGCATTTTGATTCAAATGTAATATCTCCCAAGTTGGATTTATTAGTGTATGACTTTCATGTTCCTGACAGAGTGATCTACAATCAACTTTGGCCAACTGTATTGGCTAATATCAGATATGAAAGTCTGCAGCGGATGTTTCAAATATACGAAATACAAACCGACAGAAGAGTGAGGAGAAAAGTTGAAAACAACCATTACAGTGATAAGGGACAAGTTAGCAGCTATGTTGCACGGGGACCCGTCCCCCAAAAATTTCTGGCGTTTCTTGGGTTCCCGCGTTCCGGGGACTTTGGATCTCCTCGTAAACGTCCCCAATTCATCGGGGACTCCATTGGGGACTTTGGGACTTATAAGCCATACCCTAAACGTATCCGTCAAAATTGGGGAATTCTTAAGAATGTCCCTCGACCAATCGGGGACTCCTGGACGTCCCTTAACTTACACAATTAAAAATTAAAAAAACAAAAAATATTAAAATTTTTAATTAAAAACCTAACCTAAACCTCTCCCTATTCCTCTAACCTACAACCTCCTCCCATTCTCTCTACTTTATCTTACGTCTCTAACCTACACTCCAACTCATTGCACCCGCATAACCCTATGGTTTACCCATCACTCCAACACTCTAGCACCCGCATAGTCCTCTGCACTATGGTTCTACCCATCACTCTGCGTGTTGCTAGTTGCTAGGTCGGCTCCCGTCTATAGTCCCGTACACGAATCATCTATCTATGGCTCCCCTTCCTACAATCCCACGTACATCCCTCTCAGCTTGAAGAGCACAGCTCGCGGTCCCCTCTCGAATCTTTGGCTCTCGGCACATGCTCAAAGTTTGAGTTCATGGCTCAACACAAGCTCACACTCACAATGAGTTTGCCCCCTCTCAGCCACAACACGCTGCAGAGCACAGGTATTTCATATTTGACATCTTACATTGTATTTTTTTATTTTTTTGGGTAAAAATCTCAGCACATGCTATTATAGTTTTATAAAAATATAATTTAGTATTTAGAAATGTCATTACAAATATAAATTTATTTGTTATTTAAATTTTGAAATGATTAATCTTTTATGTATACAATGTTGTAAATTTTTGTTATTGTATTGACTTTCAAGTTTTAAGTTACTGTTTAATAATTGACTTAGAAGTTAGAACTATTAAAAGTTTTCAATTTTAGATCTTAGGCATGTATCTTGAGTCCTTATTATTTCGTTTGATAATGGACAATGATGATTGGACAATACTCTATATTTCCTTCTGTAAATTGAATTTTATAATTAGTTCCACTTTTTATTTCAATGTTATATATATGTTTCAAC
>LPNX011223741.1:344223-371636 GCA_001517045.1 Pseudotsuga menziesii | reverse complement strand
TATATATATATATATATATATATATATATGAGGAAATAAAACATATTTATAACATTGAAATAAAAAGTAGAACTAATTATAAAATTCAATTTACAGAAGGAAATATAAAGTATTGTCCAATCATCATTGTCCATTATCAAACGAAATAATAAAGACTCAAGATACATGCCTAAGATCTAAAATTGAAACTTTTAATAGTTATATATATATATATATTTGTCGTCCCCTGAAAAATTGGGGGTACGCTCTAGCTGTCTCAAAAACTCGTCCCTGTGTCCCCCGTGCCCCCCCGTCCCCGAAGCTAGGGCAACATAGGTTAGCAGTAACATCTATGAAAGAAATATTGGAAACTTTTAGACTCAGACACAACCCACAACAGCATTTCAGGTGGGTGATAGAATTCACCCATTTATTTTGACACAAAAGCAGAAGCTGGAGCAGTACAATTAAAGAGCACATCTTTCCAAGGACGTGAAGGTTGAGATACTTGACTTCAGGTGGTTCCTGTTCTTTCTACTCTACAATTTTTTGACATTTGTTGCCTCCTGTTTTGACAGCACTCGCAGTTGTCTCGAAAGAGTGACCACTCTAGATTTCTGGATTATCAGCATCAATTAATATCAAGTTTCAATGATTTTCAGCTTGGCCCTTATTTCCAAGTCAAGGTTTTCAAATTAAAGTTCCATTCTAGGTAGCAAATAATGCACAAATAAGTGCTGCAAATTTCCATGCAAGGTTTTCCAGCAGAGGGCATCAAATTCAAACTTCAAGTTCTAGGTGATACTGCATGTGGGATTTGTTGGTGTTGTAACTGCGTGAGGCATCCTCACAGCAAGTCGGGTCCAGAAGAAACAATAAAATAATAATTATTATGCCAATAAAGAGAAGTTGGCCCAGGCAAGAAAGACAAGTCAGCCCCAATGAAAAAGTCAGCCAGAAATCAAGTATAAATAAAGGTGACTACTCATTCATTTCATCCATCAAGCAAGTTCACTCCACATCAAGAAGGAAGTGCGTAAGAGAGAGAAAAAGGATAATTTTGGGGTTTCTATCTTTGGAGAGTTTCTTCTTTGGCTCTAGGGTCTGTCTAGAGCTTGTCTATGTGATTACTCCTGTAGTTGGATGTATATTATCTTGAACTAATATCTCTGAATAAGAAGAAGGTTGCTGGGTTTTCTCCCTTGTGGTTTCCCAGGATAAATCTGTGTCTTTTGTTTCTGTGCTTTGGTTATTCTTTCAGTGATCCTTATTTATATTCCTCTGCAAATAAGATTGAAATTATACTGCTATTATAAAATCTAACAGGATTCCTTTATTATATCCCAAAAGTGAGAGATACTTTAGAAAGATAGAAATGATCATTACAACTTATAATCTATTGACATAGTGAAAATGTAATTTTGTCTCTCTTCGGATGAAATAAAATTATGCTTTTTTTCTTAGGAAAAAAAAATCTATTGGCATAGTGATTGTGCCTAAAACAAAGAAAATAGTTTTGCACCTCTCCACTGGAAGGGATCATTGAGAGGACATATTGGCAGATTTTCAGGTCTGTTGAAGGCACCTAGTGCAGAGATGCTATATGATAAAAGAAATTTGAGGTGTTAGCAGTCAAGTTTGAAATATATAACAAAAGGAAAAAGATATAGAAATAAATCTTCACAGCAAATTAGGAATTATCCAACACAACAAACATCATTGAAGTTAGTAATACTAAATAGCCTTATGCAAAACAAAGGAATGAATAATGCCATGAACGAACAAGACACCAATATAAACATGAAACATAGGAACATGAAGACCAGTACAAAGCTGTCAATTCAAATTGCCCACATCTAAGAAGGGATATAGTTATGACACACATCAAACATGCTTCCCTGAATGAAAAGCTGAATAAACAGATATGTGGATGCTAGAGAATAATGGAAATGTCAAAAAAGAGAAATATTGCTCGTGTTTCCACTTTGAGAGACCATGAAGCCACGCACTGAATTTTCCTAGAAAAGGCATGCTCAAAGGGCTCAACATCTCTTTAAATATAGAAAGCTATTTTATTACTAAATGCAAGGATGGATTATTGTTAAACTTTTGGGTATAATCTTCTTGCATCCACTAGCCAACATTATTGTTATTATGGCCAAGAGCCTATCTTTGTGTAACACTTTATTATATTGTATCTAACGGCTATTTTAGGCTAAGGCTGACCTATTCAACCTCCTTGGACTAGCACCCTACCTCTAGGGTGGTGTATAAATACACACTTCCTCATTTGTTATTCATTCAATTGACTCATTCATTAAACATAAGCCTAAAGGCACTTTCTCTCCTTTTGTGTTATATTTTATCTTCAGACACTTATGGTTATGTCTATGGCATATTAATATATTATCTCTAAAGCACTCTTGTGCTCTCTATTTCTAAAGTGCATAAGTGCAGATTTGATGTTGGGGTTGTATCCTTGACTGGATTAGTGCAACACCCGGTTTTGACCCCGTTTGCATTAAATGTATATGATGTAAATAGTGTAATTAATCATGGTGTGGAGCTAAAGGCAAAAGCCCCACCATTGATTTATCGTTTTATGTTTCGGCGAATAAAATCGATGCAGATGGTATTTTGTGCTAGCCGGCACATTATAATTTTGGACATCATGTAAATATGCAATTTAATTAAAAACCCACAACCAGCTATGTCAATGCAACAAATAATGATATGGGGGCATGATTTCCTAAGGATAAGGAGGAGGGGGAATATTCAAACCTTTGGGCCAATGGGGAAAATCCAAATGTCAAAGGGAGAACCCATCAAACTGTCAACTACCTTTCTTGTCTTATTCACCCAATCATTTATTACTATCAGAAATTGGTTGAGTTGGTTATTGCATGGGAAGGGCAAGTTATGGCAGTCCAAAAATTCGAATTGGAGAAGCCATCAGTTTTTGGGAAATGAGTTTTGACTCCTTGTGCAAGTAAAAACCCAAAAACGTTTGCCCATTCCAGGAGGCTTTCATGTTTTCCTCACCATTTTCTTTCACGTTGGGCTCTTGGAGGCAGCTGGAACTTCTTGTGTGGGTATTCATTCACGTTTTTAGTTATTTACCTCATTTTCCTCAGGCTAGGAAATTGTTTTTGTAATTATCAGTGGTTGGGTTTCCTCCCCCACAATTTTGCGGCATTTTCTCATCGTTTTCCATGCTGGAAATCGTTTTTTGGTAAAATGCCAATGAGTGGGAGAAGAGATCCACGATTTTTGGGTGTTGTTGAGTCCGTTTTGGCCATGTTAGGGCCATAAACGTCTCTGGAAATCGAATTGTTGCTATGGGGTTGTTTTTATCCATCTTGGTAATTCATTTTATTGACGAAACCGTTTTTCCTCAACTCAGAATTTTGTATCCTGCAGTGTGTACATATTTTGCTTTGATTTGAACTGGTTGGGAGTGGAATTGGGTCTGAACAAGCTTGATAAATCTAGTGTATGGAGGAAACTCACAAACAGATCTAGAGGGGTTGGTTTTCTTCTTTGCACATCCTAAATAGCACTGGAATGGAAGACATAGCCCGAGGGACTGTGTAGCAGAGAAGGGAATGCTTCCTTGTGTTGGGTGTGTAGATGTTTAGAAGTCAAGCCGGATCTAGTGCAGGTGTCCATAACTCTGTGATTGAGCTCACTAGCTTAGCAATTTAGCCTTCCACCTCCCTAGCAGCCTGATAAACCCAACTCTGTTTGGCTTGGCTAAATTTTGATATACCTTTGGCTATGTGTGAGCCTGCTAGTGTTCCCTTATTCCTTGTGGTAATCATGCCCAGCTCCAGGGTGGCAGTGTTGCTGAGAGATTGATGAGCACACTGGCCTATGGTTGGGTGGAACGTTGCAGCGACGTAGCTGGTTGCGGGACAAGCTTCTTTCAAGATAAGTATTATTGTCTATTTTATCTCTGCAATTGTATGTGTTGCTTAATGAAAAATGATGAACACGTCTAATGCGTTGAATGGATGAATTGCTTCCGCTATATAATTGCAATTGTTATGCATCTGTGTATGTTTTATTTTAATGCATTTTTATTTTACGTTCATGGAGCTAGATTGCCCGAATTAGTAGCACTATGGTCGCGTTCTCTCTCTGGTGGACGAGAGGGGACGTGACAATTAGGGTTTATTGGTTAGTTCATGGTAGATCTCTATTTCTTGTGAATCTTGACATGGTAACAGAGCTAGTGTGAACCTATTTGACCCTATTCAACACTTTTTCCTGGAGATTATGTTTAACTCTCTTTTGAAGTACAACACTCTCCTAGGGTTTTTCTAGGGTTTATACCCTACCCTAAGACCAGCACACTCCTCCCTTATTGTTTTAGTTGATATATATTGCATATTTGTCGAATTGTAGTACAAATTTCAGGAAAAGGCTGGTACTCATACAGTTTTTCTAAGCTTTATAGTATTATACCCTATCCTAAGACCAGAGAACTCTTCCTCTACCTTTTCAGCTGATATATATTGCAGATTCGCTAAAGTGCATCACGGATTTCCAAAAGAGGCTTGTACTATTAATTTTTGGGTCTATAAAGGCGGCTTAACACCTATGGATTCAAAATAGTTGTTTCCCCACCTAAATGGAGCAAATCATCATACTTAGGCAGACCAAATGACTGCTCTTCTTCAAAGCAAAGCTTTATGGATCTACTTGGAAAGGCCTCTTCCTTCCGCTGCTAATAACAATTACAATCTCATTTGTCTAAAGAAGGATGGAGCTCTTAGGGTAATCACCCTATATAATGAGCCAATTTTATTCATCACACTAAGGATGATAAAGAGCAAAAGAGAATTGGGATAATTTGCAGAAACTACTCAAGACAGTCAATACTACTCAAGTCAATAGACTTGAAACCGACCTTTCAAAACTCAAGATGGATGACTTCATTCACCTCCTTTGCATTATTTCCCATAGCATTCCTCTATTTGTAAAGGGGTACACTATTATTGCCCTAGAGAATTTTTTTTCTAATCTAATTCATCTTCAAGTAACTTTGAAGAATGTGGGAGAACTACCCCATCAAGATCAATCCCATACTAAGGCTACCTCGACCCCTTGCAAGCATGAAGTTAAGGGGGAGAATTGAAGACCCTCTAAAAAAACACATATACACTAGTTGTCATAAGGAGGGTCATGCCTTCAAAAATTGCCTCCTATGGTGAAAATTTGAAGATCTTGCAAGGCAAAAAGTTGGCAAAAAGTAACTTTTTGATGAAAATGTTGGATCTCGCATAATGCACTTAGGTATGCACTCTGCATATTGTTCCTCCTCTTTGCAGGAATGGATTGTTGATATGAAATATAGATCTACTAGGAATATGACCAAACACCAACACCTTCTCTCTAAATATAGATAGAAGCACATGTGGGAGAAAATATTTATCAGTCATAACTCAGCACTACCAATCTCGGGGTGTGGCAATGTCATTATCGGTAGTGTCAAATTTAGAAATGTTCCTCCATGTTATTGGAGTAGGACCAATTCTACATTCTATATACTTACATCACACACACCATTGAATAGGTGGAATTAAGAATTTGGGTGGGACAAGACGGTAGTCAAGGATATGAATGATGACTTTAAAGTTGTTTCCTTTGGGTATTGTAATGAATCTGATCATATGTATCAATAGGGGAAGACACTTTCCTCCCCGGCGTAGAACAAGTTTATTGCAATGGTAGCCAATCTCGATGACACTAGTATGCTATGGCATCAACATCTAGGTTAGACCAATTTTGTATCTTTGCGAAATGAGCCTTCTAGATATGGTCAAATGACCTTGTTGCCGCCTTTCACACACCTAGGGGGAGACGTGGCAGAAATCTTCAAGCCACTCGGTGTGTCCTTGGGGGCAAGTCTCGAGTCAAGGTTATCCCCTTGTTCTTGACTCCTCTGTTTAGGCCAACTCCTAATCGAAGCCAAGGGGGGTAGACCCTATTAGTTTCTAAGGTTGTTTAAGGCTTAGTGTAATGATGATGATTGAGTTATTTAGGAGTTTGATGAAAGTAAATACTTGAACAAGATATTGCAACAGAATATGTTTAAACATAACAACATATAGATCAACGCATGATATATAAAGCACACAGAAACAGATGATTGTATAATGTAAAAACCAGTGCCAAAAATGGAGTCCAAAGATAAAAGAGTGTTGTATTGCTGGAACAAATGTGTTGCAAGTGCTCTTGGTCAGTTTTAGATTAGTATGGAGATGAGTCGATTAACTTAGGGGGAAGGGAACTCCAGATATACCCGAAGGTACGAGGAGTATGTCCAAAACCCTTATCCGATGCAGCTCCATGCAAGGAATATGTGGGTTGGTTGGAGTCTCTGAGACGTGTTCAACACTACACCAACAAGGGTGTAGCCTAACAATGTCTCGAGGTCACTACCCAGTAGTTCCCACTTCCTTTGTGGATTTTGCCACCGCAACGAATCAAATCAAGGCATTGGATTTTCGCCAAGGGAGGTTAATTGAGATGGGAAAAATAATTAAGCTAGTCACCCACGTTGCTTTTGATGCATCCAACTGATCGGTCGAACCGCAGCGGTGCAAAGCATACACAACAGAGCCTTGGTAATTTTTAAGGATTTTAAGAAATTGTTTTGTTTGTTAAAAAGGAAAATTTGACCTCCAAGAATCTCTTTTGGTTCAAATGAACCTCAATCGGGAAAGCGACGAGGGGTGAATTTTAGTGTGCAAAGTAAAATAAACTGAAATACAAAAAAAAAAAACAAGTTATCTAATTAAATCTACCATGCATCTCTTTCCCCTTTCGGGTAACTCGAGAAGTTGTGGGGTAAGTAGTAGTATTACTTTGATAAATAGAGTATGGAATGATATGATCAAGTTTGCAGTGTCTAACAAAGTATGCTATGCTGCAAAAAATAACTAAACTAAAGCAAAACAAGAAAAAGAAAAAAAAAATAAAAGAAAAAATGAGACAGAGACGCGAACCCTCTCAGGGAAATGGGGAGAGGGCTCTGAAGAGCCTACTCGAGATCTTTTTTTATTTATCGTGGTTACAATCTTATAAGATGTGCTCTTTGGTCCTTGTTATCTGGGATCCAAAGGATTACAAAAAGTGAGAAGCGAAAACCCGGAAGTAGGGGGAACCCCTGGGAAGGTCCGGATGGCCAAAAACTTGAAAATCGGGCAAAGTTTCCTTCTTCTTTTTGATGGACCTGCTAAAAAATAGCAAGCAAATGTCAATGAAAAGTGCCTTAGGACAACAACAACAAAAAATACCAAAAAAATATACAAAGTTAAACTATTGAAAAATGCAATAGAATAACCAAGGAGCTTGGGATCTTGGCTTGCCTTTTGGGCAACCAATACAATGTGCACTTAGATTAAACATATCTCTTTAAACCTTGAAACAAGACTACCTTTAAACAAGCTAAATATTTTCTTTGTAATGCTTGCAAAAAAGGTGATTTAAGCTAGATCTCTTAAAATGGAAATTTGCATGCAATAACTGAGATCTAAGCTAACAAGATCTTATTAATTAAATCTATGAACGATTTTGCTTTGCAAAATAGATTTAAGCAATAAGATAATAAACGGTAACCAAATTGAGAAAATCTAATTTTGAGGAGGAAGAGGAGAGAGAGTGCTTGTTGCTGGAAAGATCTGCTGAGGAAACTTGTTAGTGGAGCACAGAGGGACACAATCTTCGCCATTTCGTTGGAAATTCAGTGGAATCAAACTAGATCCACGGCTCTTCCAATCACGACAACCTGAAAGCTAGAAGAACAATCTTCCAGACAACCTCACTAGATCTGAATATACACATGCAAAAATATAACATAACATGAAAAATAATCTTATTTAACATGTAAATCTTAACCCCTTAAGCATATATAACAAAATAGAAGTAGGTAACCTTATTTACAATGATCTATTCCTATGATTCAAAGAATCATTTAGGCAGACAGAAGTTGAGAGCAAAAAATTGAAAAAATAGCAGTTCAACTCAAAAGCAGCATGATAATAGTACTCCAGACATGAAAGCACTCCACAATTTAGCCTCCAAAACTTCTCTTTATTCCAACAATGAATGATCAATGCAGTATTACAAATATAGCAAGCCTTTCTCAAATAGCTCTAACTAGCTTAAATGAGAAAAAGCAGCTTTATTTTATAGCCAGACTGGCCAAGAGGAGCGCATGCCTGACTGCAGCTGAGTGGAGTTGAGGTGAGATGATTTAGGAGTCTGAGTCGAGTTGAGATAAGTTGAAGGTAAGTGGAACTCAAGAAAGTAGGTGCCACATCTCCCAGCAACTCCAATCATCCATTCAAACGCTGCCAACTCAACCACACGTGTGGGAGGAGAGAGAGAGAGAGGGCGCAACCTCCTTGACTGTGTGAGCTTCCTAACTCCCTCTTCAGCCTCAATCAGGAAATTCAATCAAGGAAAGGACTCGCCTACCCTATTTGAAGACGATGAGACTGATTTCAATCAAATCAGAGCATTTTCCACTAATTGAGGAAATTGGGAATATTCTCTAATTATTAATTATTTATATTTTTTAATTAATAATTTTGATTTTTGGATTTTTTTCTTTAATTAATAATTAAGTGATAAATTTATCACTTAAAACTTAGGAAAAGTGTGTTTTTGGGTTAAATGGGTGCTCCGAATTAGAAAATGAGCACCCCCATGGAAAAATCCGATCCCTAACCACACTTTTATTACTTTTCCAATTAGACTATTAAAAAATCGCCTAAGTTCATGGGGGGAAAATTTTTATTTGTACCAAAACTTAAAAATAAAACAAGGGGGACCTAGCACATGTCCATATGACTCAATATTAATGCCTAGCATGTTTATATACATTGACACATAGACTCTAATAACCTGCTTAGGCTTAAACACCAAGACGACCACCCCAACTTTGGAGGTATGGGTGAAAAACTCAGAAATTATTAGTCGTTTATTCAACAACAAATAATCACCAAGGGAAAAAACACTCTAGGCTAGTCGGATTGATATATAAGTCTAGGAGACCAAATCTTTTACATACTCTACCATGCTAGAACATTTTATTACAACTCCCCCAAGGGGGTATGAACATGTGGTACAAGAAAATTTAAAAAAAAATCCCAGGAGCCTGGCTAACTTCTGAACTCTGATCATGAATAAGTGTGCTTGTTCAAACCTTGTTGGCTCACTTGAAAAAATCCACCGAGTACAACTTAGGTGGTAATAGACCTTCCACAAATTGGTCCACTCAATGTTATTTGTAAAGAATGTGCATTGGGGAAAAATCATAGGGAGTCCTTTCCTAAGGACAAAATGAGGAATTAAGAATTTGGGTGGGAAAAGACGGTAGTCAAGGATATGAATGATGACTTTAAAGTTGTTTCCTTTGGGTATTGTAATGAAAATGATCATATGTATAAATAGGGGAAGACACCTTCCTCCCCGGCGTAGAACAAGTTTATTGCAATGGTAGCCAATCCCGATGACACTAGTATGCTATGGCATTAACATCTAGGTTATACCAATTTTGTATCTTTGCGAAATGAGCCTCCTAGATATGGTCAAATGACCTTCCATAAATTGGTCCACTCAATGTTATCTGTAAAGAATGTGCATTGGGGAAAAATCATAGGGAGTCCTTTCCTAAGGACAAAATGAGGAATTAAGGATTTGGGTGGGACAAGACGATAATCAAGGATATGAATGATGACTTTAAGTTGTTGCCTTTGGGTATTGTAATGAATCTGATCATATGTATAAATAGGGGAAGAAACCTTCCTCCCCGATGTAGAACAAGTTTATTGCAATGGTAGCCAATCCCGATGACACTAGTATGTCATGGCATCAACATCTAGGTTATACCAATTTTGTATCTTTGCAAAATATGAGCCTTCTAGATATGGTCAAATGACCTTCCACAAATTGGTCCACTCAATGTTATCTGTAAAGAATGTGCATTGGGGAAAAATCATAGGGAGTCCTTTCCTAGGGACAAAATGAGGTGAGCTTCACAACCTCTTCAGCTAATTTATAGTGAGATTTGTGGCCCCATGGCTACCAACTCTCTTGGGGGAGCCAAGTACTTAATCCCCTTTATTGATGACATTTCTAAGTTTATTTGGATATACACCATTAAATACACAAAAGAGGTGTTTGGAAAGCTCGGGAATACAAATCTCTAGAAGAAAATCAAACCTAGGGGAAGATCAAGTGTCTCTGCATTAATGGTGGAGGTGAATATATTAACAATGCTTTCCAATTATTTCTCATGTCTCAAGGCATCTCTTGGCAAAGAAACGTTCCTTGCATTCCATAGCAAAATGGAGTAGTAGAACAAAAGAATAGCGCTATTATGGAGATGGCTTGCTACATGCTTCATTCCAAGAAAATGAAACTTTCAATCTAGGAAGAAATAGTTGTTTACCCATAAGTGTTTACCCAACCCATATCATCAATTGAGCACCTACTCATATTGTTATAGGTATGACTTCTTATGAGAAATGGTATGGACACAAACCCGCTATTTCTTACTTGAAAATTTTTAGATCTAGTGCATGGACCCATCCTTCTAATGAATGAAAAAATATATCAGCATCTCTAGAATCCTACTACACTCTAGTTGGCTATAGGTAATCTTTTAAAGGATACCGCTTCTATGATCCCTCCTATTACTGGGTGGCTAAATATAGAGAGGATAACTTTGATGAAGTTCCTACTCATAGTCCACCAAGATCTCTCCCATTAATTCTTTCAGCAAGCTCTTAGATAATTCTTGGCATGCTTCCATGGATCATGCCTCTTTACATTATGATGTTGGTCACCTCTTAGATGATTCTCAACATGTTTTAACTTTTAAGGGATCTCTCACGTTCACAATATGATGTCGATCCTCTTTCTAAGAGTGCTTCTCCAAGCGCTCCTACAAAAATCGGACAAATAGTGGGGACTAATGCTCTAACTCCATATCAATCAAAGTTCCATCTCGGGACATTCCTTCAATTGTTCCTTCATTAGATGAGCAAATCAATGACAACACCCCTTCACCATATGAGCATTTCAATGACCACACTCCTCTAATTAATGAGTAGTAAAATGGCATAACAACTTCCCAAGTTGCTCAGAAAATTGATGAACTTTCTGTCACCTAGCCTGTGGGGTTTCCAGGCAAACCCAAATGACTTCTTCCTACTAGTAGATGTTTTTTGTATAGTTTTAAATCAGCAGTTTGTTCGAATCTATACTACTTCTGTTATAATTCAGAATAGGAACTACTATAACGGCATTAGAAGGCTCTCCTTTTGGCCTGCTTTTGTTGTAGATACTCTTTTCCAGTTTTCATCTTTTAGCTGCTGTAATTTTGTACTGAATGGATGTGCACAGCCCCTTTAATATACATTATTTTCCAGTTTCTGTTTAAAAAAACAACTTCTCAAGATGAATGAATCAATGATGATGAAGATGACTTCCTAGGCGATCCATCAACTTCAACTACTCTCCCTTTGGTTGGATCGTAGTCTCTACCCACTACCACAGATATGGATACTATTGATTTCCTTGTTTTCCCATCAAAAAACTTTCCATAGTGCCCTCCATCTTGAACCTCCTTTTCCAAGTTGTTGATACTCATCCACTACTAAACCTCTTGAGCGCGATTGATGCTAATACAAATCGTGATGGATTCTTGCAAGAGTGATAGGTGATCTATGATGACTTAAACCTTTAGCTTGAAACCCTTATTGCAATCGTTTGAAGCAAATTTTCAATAAATAAATCAGCCAACAGCCAAGTATGGAAGATGGAAAGCCACAAATGACATGAAACTCCAATATCACATTGTCATTAAATAGATATTCAATACAAACCAAAACCAAGGAGAATTGTTTCCTCAAACCATCAACCCCCACTAAATGGAGGAGCTCATCTTATACAGATTTAGAGCTCAAAACCTCTCAAATAAAATAATAATATACATAACTGAGATCCTAGATCTCTCCTAGGGAAGCATAAACAAATAATATCCTCCAACTAACTCTAGACAAGCCAAAACCATAGAGAAATATACTAACACAATAAAGTGGATAAGATAGTGGGAATGCCACTTGTCCTCTCCTCATGATAAATGCTCCATGAAAAATGCCACGTGTCCTCTTCTCCTTTGGGACAACCTTCAAAACTAGCCTCCAACAAACAACTCCAATAAAAATATAATATTTACCTGGTCAAAAGGACACTCTCCAAGAAGTCGATAAATATAATATAGTAAACCCTCATAAGATGCATGCCCTTGATATGTGTGAAAGGACTCCTTGGGCCACTTTGACTTGGCCATATAATATAAAATAATCCTTCAAAATATATTCACCCTTGAGAAGTGTGCAATAAGGTGGCCATAGGACCACATTGACCCAACCAATATAACATAAAATAGTCCATGGAGGTTACACCCTTAAATAGTGTGCAAATAGCCTAATAGTATTTATGAAATCCCTTGGAACTAAGGCCACTATCAATAAAATTATCCTTCAAGAGATGGGTGAGCTAGATAGATGTGCCAAGGTAGTTACACCATCATCAATAAATATGCCAGGAGGCCAAATATGGGAGTGTTCCCCTAGATCAAGGATTCAACCATCTTAAAAGACTAACGTCGTGCCCAAAATAGCTAGAGCATCCTCTCCTAGAAGATAACCATGTGCTCCACAAGATAATACCATAGTAATATGTGCAATAAAGTCCACATAGATATAACCTCAAAGAAGTTGGGGGGGCTTAATAAATGTACCAAAATGACAAGATACATGAATACAATCACCACAACTCCAAAAAATATGATAAGCAATTTGCCCTAAGAGAATGTGCAATGAAGCTAGGACAATTTCCAATGCAAGAGTAAAACAACCTCCGTAAACCATGTGTAAGCATGGGAAACCATACGCCCAAACCATCAAACTCTCTAAAACCATGGGCAAAAGTATGGAGCGACCTAGGAACATGTGCAAGGTGGTTAGGCCTCCTCCATAAATGTGTCAAGACCAAGATCCATGTGAATGTATTGATAAACCACCAAAACTCCTCCTAATGGTGCACCCTAGGAGAATTCGCAAGTAAGATGGGATGATCTTAAAGGATGTGCCAAATGCATGGATACACACACCAAAGTAACCTCCAATATATGCACCCTAGGAATGTGTGCAAAACAAGTGGGGTGCCTTCAATAAATCCCCAAAATCTCCATGAAATAGTCAACAATAAGATAGCGTGAGAGGCTCCTCAAAATTTGTATTATTGCATGTAAATGCAAACAAAATCATGTGCACCATCCCAAATCATATCGCAACCCTCAAAGTGGCATGGCAGTTCTCCCAAGAAGTGTGCCCTAGTGATATGTGCTCTAGAAGAGGGGGACATCATCTCAATACATATTAAGGTCCAATTATAAGCAATAAACCAAATAATATGCCACTAACTTTAGGATTTCATGCCAACGTGCAAGGCAACCCATGCACTACATCAAGGAGCAACAAATAACCAATAATACTTGGGGAAACCCTTAGTTGATGGGTATCACTTCCCAAGAATGCTCTAGGGGCCTAGGGGCCTATGAATGTATAGAATATGTGTGCAAGACCCTCATCCGTCATATTGTCCCCATCAAAACACAATCTATAAGCCTCCACATATTAAAAAAACAAGCCTCAAGGTGATCATCCATGGACAAATATGCATCAAATAATAACAATATTGGCTCAATACTCTGCATGCAACCTACTAGAGCAAGGCCTTCAATTGGATCAAATGTCTCATGCTATGTAAGGGGTAATAGGTTGCATGGATTATATTATAGCTTGAACTAGCATGTGTAATCAAAGCCCCAAAGGACAAGGCTAGCCCAGTTGCAACCTAGAGGTGCTACCCATTGTCACCTCAGTAACTACATCCCTACACTTTAGGTTGGTTCTTCTCCAGCCAAGGGGGGATTCCCTAGAATGCGATTGCTAAAGCTTTTGAAAATGAAGGACAAGGTGAAGAGATTGCCTAGCAAAATGAGTCCTTTTGTAGAATAGGATAAAGGGGTGATGGGAGGACCATTAAGACTAGTGCCAATCGCTAAGAAAAAGGGAGTCAAAAGGAATCTAAACCAATAAAGACGCGAATTCTAAAGATTTGGGAAAACTAGGGTTTGTTTTCACAATCCACAAATAAACCCCAACATGTTGAAGAATGAAAAGTAGAAATCACTATGACACCCCATTCAATGCTAAGTCAAAACATTGCAACTAGGGTGTAACTTATGCAATGAAGTATTAGAAAGCAACGCTCTTAAAGCTGACATGATACTATAACGATACAATCATACACAAATAAATAAAGAATTGGAGGGAATTTTCTCCGACAACCCTTGTAATGAGATAATTTTGTCTTGGTTTGGCCCCTAATCAATGAGTCTAGTTATTCTACAAAACGTTAACAATATCTAAAATTGGGAACAAAGATAGCACACCTGGAATGAAAAAAAAAACTTACAATTTGATTTGCTCAATGAAAGATATGTCTAAGGGAACTCTCAAAATCCAAGTGCCAACTGTTATCCACTTTTTTGTACCATAGTTGGGTTACCTGAGGAGCCGTCGGTTGACAAACATGTCCGATGTTTGATTCCAGTGTATCAATTGATCCGTCTTCATGTCTAGCAAATATTGGCTAGCCAGTTTTTCATTTGAATAATTTTGACCATGGCCCCGCGGAGTTTGTAATAAAATGTGCTAATAGGGTATTTTTGAGTGGTTCGGTCTCCTGAGACGTAGAATCTCAAATAAGGTATTCCAGGGAGTTTTTTGCCCTTGACAATTATGCTTTGCCTATAGCCGAGTATATTTGACGAGGTTTTCTCCTGCTTCCTCCAAAGCTGGAATGTCCGATTTTGAATTCTGGGCCTTGGGGGGTTATTATAGCCCAACTAAGTGTTTATAAACCTACTAGGCATTGTTAGAATAGAGCATGGTCATGTCCTAAGTCAATAGGAACTTTAAAAAAAAATTGAAAAAACTTTTTACCAGACGGGTTAAAAAATTATTTTTTAATTTTTTAATTATTTCCCTAAGTTTTTTGATTAATTTTTCCATAAATTAATTGGAAAAATCTTTTTTATAATAAGTCGGTCATCCGAACCCCGAATTTAGTGATTGAAGGCTTTAACCTTAAGCCAAAAATCATTCTTGATCAGCTAGCCAGTCAGATCCAACTTTCAGATCATCAATCAAACACATAACACTCATTTTCTCAAAAAAGTCATTTTCAAGGAAAAAGTGATTATTTATTAAAAAATGATTATTTTGGAGAAAATTAAAATTCTCCAAATTAATCCAAATTCAGCGAAATAAAAGGCTAAATGACATCTCAAAGGGCATTTATGATGATTGGAGTTATCATAACTCAGCTTCAGTCAGCATTCAGTGAATAATAAAGTTATATTCAGTTAACGGATTTGTCATCTCCAGCGAAACTCCCGAATGGGATGAGATGGAGAGCACTCATTGGTTTGATGATTTGATCGAAGTAAAGATTGAAGATAACAACACTAGCAATGACTCCAAATCATCATGCCGAGCTCATTCAATAACTCCGGTGTTACTCTTAGTTTGGTTTTAGGGTTTTAGCCTTCTCTCTTTGTATAAATAGAGGCTCCTTTAGCTCTATTCGGATGGACTTTTGTATCAGAGTTACTCTAAGAAAATTGTATCAAGCATTTGTTTTAATTTGTTAATAAAGATCAAACTTTGGAGGTCCATGAGCTCTTGGATGTGGTAGTTGTTTGCAATTGGTTGAGGTGATATTGTCTCTAACCCCTATTTCTTTAATGCTTATGTGAGATTAAATTGTTTATTTGTTAGCTCAAGAGGGCCATTATTGGCACAGTAGAACAATCATTTGTAGTTCAACTTGATTGTTTATGCGATGTAGATTAGTATTTTGATGGACATGAGTAATCAGTATATACGTAATGTTGATCATGATTCAATTTTCTTAGCATACTAGCATGTATTTTGATCTCACGTTTTGTGTTGAGTTGTAGTGTGCTTTCAGGCTTCACAGGTTGAAGAAGGGTGTGAGCCCAGCTGCTTCTATCCCAGGCTTCAAGCAACCTTTTTAATCTAACACTTTCATTGCAGGACCTACAAAGATCTTCTTCTTCAAAATACAAAAAGAAAGCTGGGAGTCTAGCTCTCTCTCTTAGGTTCCATCCATAATTTCAAATACTTTCTTGGTTACCAAATTTCCCTCTTCTAGTTCTCTCTTTGCTCCTTGATTCCCTTGTTTTTCTTACTTGCTAGCATTTTCCTCCTTGTTTGGTTTTGCCCTTTCTTATCTTTTCTTCATCGCTACCCCGCTTTACTCTTTTTACCACTCCTTTTCTTCTTTTTGGACAGCCCTAGTGTGCCCTAGTTTATGCCCATTTTTTGCCTCTCTTTGCCCTAGTTTTTGGGCCTTCTTCCATCTTGTTTTTGGCATTTTCTTCCCCTTTTTGTTCACTGTCCTGTTTTTTTATTTTTATGACAGCCAACTTCCTTCTTCATCGCTGCCCCGTTTTCATCATTTTTTATACTCCTTTGGCCTCATAGTTGGCTGCCCTATTCTTCCATTTTCTTGTCTTTGACCTTCTCTTTGTTTTCCTTCCTTCTTCCTATCATTTTCTTCTTATTTTCAGCGTTCTTTGCCTTACTCTTTTGCTCTCATTCAAACTTCTTCTTTTCTCTTTTTGCAAAGTTCGAAAAAAGTTTCAAGTAAAAATAAATCACTCTCCTTTTTTTTACGCAAATTTTAATGATAGTAGAGTTGTATGCTTTTATTTGAAAAGCCCTTTCAAGGATTAAATTCCTAAAGGCAAATTGTAATAATTTCAATAAAGTACTTTTGTTTGAGTGGAGTTTTTATGTCCCCACTCTCATCCTCCCCCATTTGGGGAGGCTTGTGTATGCTTAGGTTAGATTTGATTGTCTTTATCATTATTTGCATCTTATTCTTGGAATACTAATTGTTAATCCATTACATCTAATTCATTAATTAAGTTGATTACTCTATTTTTAAATTGTTTATCTTTCTAAGTAAATCAACTGCGTAAATCTCTTGAATCACACCATAAGGTGGATCCAGAGTGCTCTCTGTCGGAGAGTTTAAATAAATCATCTTTGTTTTTTGTTCACATTGTTTAATCAATTAACTCTTAAGTAAGACTCTTGAACTTGCAGAAACACAAGTCAAGAGCACTCTCTATCGGAGAGCATCCCTAGTTTGCACAATCCTTGCATTAGTCTCATCTATATTAGATAAGACTCTTGAACCTCTGTCATAAGACAAGGTCAAGAGCGCTCTCTATCGGAGAGTCTAATTAATTAACTTAATAAAACCTTCGACACACGCACCCCTTTTAATTAATTAACATCGTTGATCATCCTTTACCTAGTATGCTCTGTCGACTTTTGGGTTGGGCTCGTACTCAGAACGGTGAACAAACTTGCTAAAGTTCGCACAAAAGTAATTTAATTAAAACTTTTACCCCATAACCAACGCACCGGCGTTGTTTCGTTTAAATACCAAGGCATGTGGGCAAATTCCAAGTGTGGGCGTCGAGCAACCCAATCTGGGCACAGGTAGTTAAGTTATTGAACACTTAGCTGTGATCTCAGACAGGTCCGTCATGTCTTCGAACGGAGCCACTGAAGGTATTTCCGTTTAGGATATCCAGACACCTTAAGCAAGATCACCATTAAAATCTTTTAAAACCTACCAAGAGCACTCGCACAATCTAATACTCACTAGCTTAATTCCTAGACTTTTCATTTTATTCACGCATTTTATTAACTCCATAAGGCACTAGTCCTTGGTTATATGTGAATAATTATCTATCTTGATCAATTGTCTGTGGTTCATTTCAATTGTTATATCTAAATGCTTGGTTAAAAGTCTAGAATCTTTGCTTATCTGTGTAATCTCTTGTTAGCAACGTGGATTGCTTCTGATTAATCATCATTCTCTTAATAAACAAACACTTCTAATTACATTAAACTCCTAAACAACACCCATCCGCATCCGTAACCTAAAAACACTTTAACAACCTTAAGAGCCTTTGTAAACTCTTTGTAGGGACTACCCCCCTTGGCTTCGTTAGGAGTTAGCCTAAACGGAGGAGCTAGGAGTAGGTGACAGTACCTAGCTCTATGCTTGCCCCCAAGGTCACACCTCTTCC
This sequence comes from Pseudotsuga menziesii, assembly GCA_001517045.1. Classification (NCBI taxonomy): domain Eukaryota; kingdom Viridiplantae; phylum Streptophyta; class Pinopsida; order Pinales; family Pinaceae; genus Pseudotsuga; species Pseudotsuga menziesii. The sequence continues at coordinate 353,371 of LPNX011223741.1, read as the reverse complement.
ACTTTCCTAAGTGAGGAAACAACTTTCATTAGATTTCTGCTGCTGGTGTGCAATCGGCGGACAACATTTTTTGGCGCTGTTGTCGGGGACAAATCTTTTTGTTCCTAGACGACCTTTGTTTCTTTTAGTTTTTTACCTTTTTCCCCTTTTTGGTAGATTTTTAGTCCAAGTCACTCTCCGAAATTAGACTTAAGTCCACCTGGCGACTCCACTGTCAATTAACACCTCAAGGTATTCCACTAGAAGAAACTCTGAAGGTTTGTTCGATTTCATCCCTGACCCTGAAAAAGTCTATAGGAGGAGACTGAACAAACTAGCTTCTCGTAGGATCCTTGCAAAACTTGGATCTGAGTCTGTTTCAGACATCCACCTTTTGTTTCAAGAAAACTTAGAAAATTTTCAAAACAATAACTGTTTTCCTAACACAATGGGTGAGTTTTTTACTCAACTCAATTTTACTTAGATAGCAGGTCAGCCTCATTACATTCCCGAAAAAGCTATTGATAAGCTTGTCACTTTCACAGGCACTGATGCCTCTACCTCTGCTGAGCAGCATCTCGGATATTTTTCAAAACATTGTGGTGCCTATGTTAGGGGAGCTGATAAACATGAAGATGTATACATGACCTTGTTTGCTCTGTCTTTGGATGGCAAGGCTGGCAACTGGTATGATAATTTGCCAAACAACTCTTTTACCACCATAGCGGACTTCAAGACTCCTTTCCTTGGAAAGTTTGGCAGTAAAAAGGAACCTAGACATCTAGTGGCAGCCTTGACTAGTATGAAGAAGTCTGATACAGAAACCATGGATGAGTTCAACAATAGGTTCACAGAGTTGTCAAATTCCATCCCTGCCACTCATGCTCCTTCTGCGGCTTCCACTTTGGATTATTACATAGAAGCATTAAGTGGCAAGATCCAGTACTAGATTAGAGAAAAGGAGCCAACCACACTGCTTCAAGCTCAGAATTTGGCCATTAAAATTGATAAGAATATGCAATCATCTAGCGAATCTAACCTCCAAGGTTATTCAAGATCTTCAACTCCTTTGAAAATTAATGAACCTATAGACAAGGATCCTTTATCAGCTATGAAGGATGCCTATGAAAAACAGATGATTGAAATGAAAAGAGAAATGAAGAAAAATATGGAGGAAGCAGAACATAAACATTTAGCGCAGTTGAAGGAAATTCAGAATAGGGTAATAACAATGGAAAGAACTCAAACTCAACCTGCTCCTAAAACCTTTCCTGCCAAGCCAACATGGCAGCGAAAGAATCCCAACCATGAGCAGAGGCCTCCTCATCAGCTTGAGGCTACTAATGTGGTTGAAACTTACACGCCATTTTGTAGGGCATGTGAAGACCTTCATGAAGAATCTTCCTGCTATTATGCATGTTATATTCAGGAGCATGGTTTTCCAGAGGGTTGTGGTCCTAAAGCATCATCAAGCGAGCCTGAGTACATAAACTATGTAGATGACATGCATGATATTTTTGGAGAAAGTTGGAGAGAGGCAAAACAATATTCAAGAGAGCCTGAGTACATTAACACAGTTGGATAGCTCCATCCTATCACCACAGAAACTCGGGGTCAAGTCAAAGATTATAATCAACAATTGGATAACCTCACTAAAAACTTTGGTACTAATCCTACAAATGAGCATAATGATGATAGTTTGGAAGGTTTACTACCTTGTGACCTTTTTTCTGAAGAAGATGACTATGATCATGAGGAGGGATATAGTCAGGGATGTGATACAAGTGAGGAAGAATCCCTTACATCTAAGATGGATGATAACTACGAGACTTTAATTGAAAATCAAATTTTAGAGGTTTCATGTGATGAAAGTCCTCCATGCTCCCCACCGGATGACAAATATTTGGAAAGTTCGGTCCCATGTGATATCTTTGAAACCCAGCTTTTCGAAGAAGATTGTTTTGAGCAGAATGAGGAGTGTAGCCAGGGACTTGATACCAGTGATGAGGCATCTCTCATATTCGACATAGATGGCAATGATGATTATTGGACTTTTATTGAAAATCCAGCCTATGATATTTTTGAAAATATTTTTGAGAATCTCATCTGTGATGTGTCCAGCGAGGGGAGTGTTTATTCTGAGACTTATGAAAATTGTAAAAAGGAACAGTTAGAGTTCTCATACGATCAGTCAGAATTGTATCTGAGTATCTATAATAAGGACTTGAAAAAGCAGTGCGGTGAATAATCAAATGGGGAGCAACTAGTTGAAGTTCTTTCTCAACCATCGTCTTCACATATAGATGTTCCTTATGTTTTGGAGCAGCTTGGGGCTTATACAACGAGTTATTATTTGATAAGCCTTGATGATCAGCATGATGGAGTAGTCAACCTGCCGCATCATCTCAATTTGTATATCAGCGCTATCCAGTCATGGATAGAAGCAGCCTACGCGAGCACCTACCAGTTTGGGAAGAAGTTTGATGACATTATTCATGCCTAAGATTCCCCATCCAGCCCGCCCATTCTGGATCATCACGCAGGTTTGCATTTTCTGGAAATTGTGTCCTTACTTTGGCTGGTAACCAAAGATGAGGCAAAACCTTTTTATATTAATAAAATGCTTAGGTGGCTACACTGGATTTATGATTACACCTAACCTTTTTGGTATCATGCTTAGAGTAGAAAAATAGGCTCCTTAAAGTGAGCGTTTACTTTAGCATTTTTTATGTACTTAGGAATAAATAAAATTTTCAATGAAGTTTTTTTTCTTTGAATAAAGCAACTTTTGGATCATTGGCTCTTTTTCATAAAACTTGTGCTACTAAGGTTTTCTTGTCAAGTTGAGATGTTTTTACAGGATATGGAAGCCAGAGATTCTAGCGTTCTCGTATGCTCTCCTTGCATAAGAGACTAGATCAAGCACACATCTCGCAGTTGGAGCCAAATGTTATCCACTTTTTTGTACCATAGTTGGGTTACCTAAGGAGCCGTTGGTTGACAAACATGTCCAATGTTTGATTCCAATGTATCAGTTGATCCGTCTTCATGTCTAGCAAATATTGGCTAGCCAGTTTTTCATTTGAATAATTTTGACCATGGCCCCATGGGGTTTGTAATAAAATGTGCTAGTAGGGTATTTTTGAGTGGTTCGGTCTCCTGAGACATAGAATCTTAAATAAGGTATTCCAGGGAGTTTTTTGCCCTTGACAATTATGCTTGGCCTATAGCCGAGTATAATTGACGAGGTTTTCTCTTGCTTCCTCCAAAGCTGGAATGCCCGATTTTGAATTCTGGGCCTTAGGGGGTTATTATAGCCCAACTAAGTGTTTATAAACCTACTAGGCATTGTTAGAATAGAGCATGGTCATGTCCTAAGTCAATAGGAGCTTTTAAAAAAATTCGAAATTTTTTTTTACAGGACGAGTTAAAAAATTATTTTTTAATTTTTTAATTATTTCCCTTAGTTTTTTTATTAATTTTTCCATAAATTAATTGGAAAAATCCCATTTGTAATAAGTCGGTCATCCGGACCCCGAATTCAGTGATTGAAGGCTTTAACCTTAAACCAAAAATCATTCTTGATCAGCTAGCCAGTCAGATCCAACTTTCAGATCATCAATCGGACACATAACGCTCATTTTCTCAAAAAAGTCATTTTCAAGGAAAAAATGATTATTTATTAAAAAATGATTATTTTGGACAAAATGAAAACTCTCCAAATTAATCCAAATTCAGCAAAATAAAAGGCTAAATGACATCTCAAAGGGCATTTATGATGATTGGAGTTATCATAACTCAGCTTCAGTCAACATTCAGTGAATAATAAAGTTATATATCAAACCGACTAGCCCACAGTGTTTTTTCCCTTGGTTATTATTGGTTGTTGAACAAACGACTAATAATTTCTGAGTTTTTCACTCACACCTCCAAAGTTGGGGTAGTTGTCTTGGTGTTTCGGCCTTAGGAAGTTATTAGACCTTTCGTGTCAGTGTTTTTCAACATGCTAGGCATTTGAATTGAGTCGTATGAACATGTACTAGGTCCCCCTAGAATTTCGTTTGATTCCGAGAAAAAATAATTTTTTCCGTTTTTTAAGCCATTTTTAATGGTTTAAATGGAAAAATTCAATATGTAAAAAAATTATGATCCGGAGTCCGTTTTCGGCATGGTTGGGCTCATTTTCAAGCCCGGAGCAACATATTTACCCTAGGGGCCACTTTCACTATGTTTCGGCCAGCTGAAGCATCCCAGAAAGCATCATTTGGCTAACAGAGCATCAAAATAGCATTTAAATGCTAAATTTGGACAAAATGCACTAAAGTCCAAATATTAAAAAAGTCAAATTTCAAAGTCAAAGTTAATTTTTTATTAGTGGGGATGACTTGGCATGGGTCCCTATTGAGTTATGACCCTCTTCAATTAAAGAGGCAAGTATAAACTTTGTTTTAAAATGCGGTTACAAATTATTTCATGAAAAGGATGACGTGAATGTAAAAGCTCACGTTAGCATGAAGTGGAACTCACGCTATTAAACCTCGAAATCATATGTATGTCCAAGTGCTAGCGAATGGTTGAGAGGTGGTGAGGTGAGGGTGAGGATGAGGCTCACGCTAGACCATTAGATGGTGTTGCGCTAATGTGTAATGAAGTGGACCCTTCTTCGTGACTCACTCTAACATTGGGTGGTGTATTATTTGTCTATCCATGCGAGTGGGTAGATTATGAGATAGCAAATATTGAGGGATTGACGCCAATATGTTGTACAATCGCATGAGATCAAGGATGACTCGCTCATTTGGTGAGAAGGTTGAGTGTGTTGGCACTTGTTGGGTGAAGAGGGTCAGTTCCTCTTCAAGGTCAGTTCCTCTTCACTTCAACTCCAGTTTAGCTCAGTTCAAGTTCACTTCAGCTTAGCTTAGCTCCAGGTTGATCTTCGGTTCATTAATTCCCCCCTTGGGGCTGGGTTTTGTTATAAATAAAAGGTCTCTTCTCCCTTTTGAGGGTGGATGATTTTGTAAAGGACCTCTGCACGTATGATTGTAATTTCCTATCTTTCTTATGAATAAAATTGAGTCTTTGGAGGACAATTTGATGGTGCAAGAACTTTCATGGTGAATATTTGGCTTATAACTGAGGTGATATCTGTGTAGCTATTTTATCATTTATGCATGATGTGTTATCTAGCTTAGAAGATTATATTCCAATCCATAGAGCAGGCATTTGAAGTTTCAACTTGCTTGCTTATGTGTAGTTATACACGATCTAAGAATTGCAAGTTGTATTCAGTTATACTTATGCTTTTCGGTTCGTGTTTAATTTATGCATACTAGATCTAATCACTTGCTTGAAGGGTATTGTAGTTTTGCAGATCACCAAACGTGAAGTAGAGATCAGAGCTCAGTTGCATCTTATCTCTCTTCACTCTATTTTTCTAATGTTTCTTGTCCCACAGGTTCCCTCCATGCTCAAATTTATTCAATCTTGGGCTTGAAGTCTTCCTTATCCATCCTCAAACTTCAAAAAATATTATTTTCCGGTTACTTTTGTTTTGTTTCATAACAAGTAGATCTAAGTGTTAAATCTTATCCTTTCTATCTCTTGTTATATAAATCTAAGAGTTTTTTCAAGTTTATCTTACCAAAAGCTTAGATCTAGCTTTGTTTAGTCTTAACACTTGAAGCAGCATACTATTCCTATCAATTGCAAGTACTAAAGCTTAAATTTTCATGCAGTTTTTGCTAACATGCAAGCTTTTTCTTGAGTTTTGTGTTGGCTGGTTTTTGTACTCATCTTTCAGGAAATAAGTGTTTTGGAGGTGCATGCAAAGACTTGAACCATAAAAAGGGCTCCTTCCAACCCCCTCTCCCAATCTCCCACTTCTTCTCTACCCATTCTTCAAATTTTTGTAAACTTTTTTGATCCTAACTCCAAAGGACAAAAAGTATTCCATTCAAGAAAAGGAAAAAAACACCAAAGCATTGTAAAAGAAATTAATAAAAAGTGGGTGGGATAAAGGCTCCCACACCCCACTTCCCCCATTTGGGGGAAGCCTGTATCGCCCCTTGTTTTCTGTTTTTACTTTTCACATGCATAATAATTGTTTAGAGTAGATTAGCCTCTTTACTTTCATAAAATAAAACTTTGTTAGTGTAGTTTTATTTCAATCTTGCTGCTTTTATTTAATCGCTAGAAGTAAAAGAAATACTTACCCCACGCTTTCTCGAGTAACCCGAAAGGGTGAAAAATATTCGTGGTAGGATTAATTAGAAAATATTTCTTTTAATTATTTGTTCTTAATTTTTTTAAATCAATCTGACCGTTGCTTTCACAGGGTTCGCCGAACCTGAACCTCCAGGTTCGGAATTCAGCAAACCTGATGGCCGAACCTCATGTCGAACCTGAAGGCAAACCGGTTCGGCCATCAGGTTCGCCGAACCTCTTAAAAAACCCTAACGCGAATGGTTCCGGCATAGTTTGGCATGGGTTTAATCGTTTATGGCAAGGTTGTTTCACGTCCTTGACGGATAATGTTGAACGCCTTCCACAAAACGTGCTCTGGTGATAGAAAATACACGCTCCGACGCTCGAGCTGCAGCCTGCAAGTCACGATACTAAGCCAAAGCTGTAGCAGCTATGTCCTAGCCACAATCATTTGGTCGACTATTGAGAGATTGAATGGATTTAGAGGCATCTGTGGTGATCATCAGGCCTCATCTAATCATCTCGAGCCGTGAGCAATGAGTCACAGCTAGTGGTCTGCCCGTTGTTTGGTCTTTAAGGTTCATAGTCATTTATTTTAAAAAAAATATGTTACAGTTCATTAATTTTATATATATATTATAATTCATTGTTGTTTATTATTATATATAATATATATATATTATAATTAGTCGTCGTTTATTTTTAAATTTTACTATTATTAAAATTCCTTCTTGTTTATTTTTAATTTTGTTATGTTATAATTCATAATATATAATATATATGTTTATTTTTAAAAAAAATTTAAATAAAATATGTAATGAACCTCTAAATAATTATGTTATAAATTATTATTATTATTATTATATATATATATATATGAACCTATGCCGAACCCCATCCGAACCTCATCCAAAAATTCGAACCCGAATCGAACCTAAAGGTCGCCGAACCTGAACACGAATTCGAATCTTGTGACATTGCCAAAATGTGAAAGAGACTCTTTGGTCGTCATCTAAACAACTCATTGTTACGTCTCTAATAAAATAAACCAAGACTCCTTCCCCGTATGCTCTACACCGCTGCAGCTTGTCTGATCAGTTGACTATATCAAAAAGGGATACGAGTTACTAGATTTAATAGGAAAATCCACACAAGTCATTTTCTTGAGAACTCGGGAGATTGCAAAGGGTAATCACTACAGAGTCAGGGGGCTACTCCAAGCAAGTTCATCCTCGCCCCGTTGGACACTTGGTATTACCGCTTTAGCACTCAGTTCAAAGGGACTTGACTTGTTGGGCCAAACCCACAATTAACCCACGCCCTTAATTACTCATTAATAATTTTAAAACTAACCAACGAGACAACTGCAATACTTACACGACACAACAGCACTCCATTTTTACAAGCACTCCATATTCATCGGCACTAGTCTGTTTTACTTTCAATGCTTAAATCAATTATTGCAAAAAATGTCGTGAATGGTGCTTAAATTGTCATATGTTGTTGATGTGATCTCTTTCTTGCAATAGTCCGTTGTGTTACTTTATCCATTTCATATTAACTCCTAGTTTTAGTATTTTCTTTCGTAGACTAAAAACCATAGATTTTCTTCTAATAGGGACCACCCCCCTTGGCTTCATTAGGAGTTAGTCTAAACAGAGGAGCTCGGATCAAGTGGCAACACCTAGCTCTTTGCTTACCCCCAAGGCCACACCTTTCTCGCTTAGCAAAACAGCAGTCCAAAAGATTTCTGCTGACGGTGTGCGTTCGGCGGACAACACGTACCAAGGATTAACTAATACAAGAGGGCGCTCAGCTGAAATGGATACCCAATAATGGCATGTAAAGACCCATGTGATCAATGCTAAGTTGCATAAACTCTCCATGAGAATGATAGGTCCTCAAAACATCAAATCTCTCACCCATAAAACTGTCCATGATGCATGAATGAAGAGTAACATCAAAGATCATATGAGGACAAAAATCCAAATCCTCATCAACCAACAAGAACACAAGGCATCAAATCTCGTGAACATCCATATGGACTAGCATCCAAAGCATCATCAACATATCACCCCCCACTGAAAATTGTGATGGAATTACAAGTGGACACCCATGCAAAATGGGGAGTAACAGATCAAAAGTACATTGGTAATGAATGATATCCAAAACTGATCAACAAAAAATTGAAGGAATTATTTAAACTTGTCCATAGTACATAAACTCCAAGAATCAGTTATCACCCTCCACTAGATGGACAATAATTTTATTGAGGAGAGCCGACAAATATTGAAATAATTGACAGAGAACCTCAAATTGGCCCAAGATAGGACAAAATCTGTAACATCCATAGTTGGATATTCTCAATTAAGTAATTTCTGAAATAACCCACATATCCGTCGATAATAAAATATGATTAAATTGATAGATAAGTCAAAATTACAATTGAGGGCCTATTATTTATATTTTGGCGGAATACCCTTTCAGTAAGAGTAATGTCTTTTCGTAAAGACGTTATTAATTATTATTATTTATTTTATATATATGTTGATGTTTATTATTATTGTTGTTTGTTGTTTATTATTTAAGTTTGTTACATTGCCACTCCCTTAGAAAGGCTTTTTCCTCAAAGCCTTATAATGTTTTTGCATCATTTTTTGTGGTGTCGCAGCTGACAAAACATGTCGATACGAACTACTAAGAGTTGAGCACAACTTTCGATATGTGGACGAATCAATCCATCCCAAATTGATTTGTTGTGGATTGTTGTGTTAAATTTGAGCATATAGATCTGTAGACAAACACACAACTCACAAAGAAGATCTCACAATTTACTCAGCCATTGAAGAATGAAACAGTGCAAAAGGCTTGCAGCTGTGAATGCTTTCATTAATCAAAAAAGTAATCCAGATAATAATTACAATAATGTAAAATGGCTTTAATAGCCACAAGCAATTCGGATCCA
>LPNX011223741.1:300589-341438 GCA_001517045.1 Pseudotsuga menziesii | reverse complement strand
AGTTTAACCAATGGTACTAATGACTATAAATAGACTGGATGGACTCCCGATTTAGACATATGACCAAATTTGGACAAGGGAGGATTAATAATCCTAACATGTTGGCATTCCATATTGATCTACCGTTAGGAGATTTGATCACATTGGTACCGCTATCTTTCGACATTTCCCACTTTTTAGAATATCTATTTTTATGGTTGGGGTGTCGATATGGAATTTTCACAATGTCATTTTCTTTTATGAGTGTCATGATATGAGCATAAAGTGGGAAATGATATGAGTGTCAATGCGCATATGAGCATTGATATGAGCATAAAGTTGTATTTTCATCTCTTGAGGTTTTAAGTTTTCATTTTGTATCTTTTCCAACTTGTTTTCTAACTGCATGTTATCATTTTGAAACTTCTTAATCACTTCTACATGTGATTTTTTGTCATCTTCAGACTTCTTAAGATCTTCGTTATGCCTTCTGATACAACGATTTTCTTCCTATTTGTCTAGAAGTTTTCTTTCAATGTCTTCCATAGATTGTGCTGTCTTCCGACTACTTTTCAACTTCTTACTATCGTCGTACTGCCGCTGGGGTTTTTCTTTTTGCTGTTTATGACGACGTAACTTTGTTTCTTGATTTTTTAACTTCATCCGGACTTGCGCCAATTCAGTATCTTTTTCCATGATGAGCTTGTTTAGATGCTTTATTTCTTCTTCTAATTCATTATCGCATCCATATGGTGATTTGTTGCCATTTTTTTACTTTCTGATCTCGTCTTCTAAGTTTTGATTATGAATTTTTAAACATGATATTTATTTATCCCGATCAAATAACATTTTGTTGTTATCACTTATGGTTCATTCTAGCTGTCGATTTTGATTCCATAAGCGACGATTCTCATTGTCTCTCCACTCTTTCAATCACTTCTGCGTCTCAACGTCAGCTTGTATACTTTTATTGATCGCCTTATATTGCTCTAACTCGCCCACTGTTGTTTGTAGCTGTGACTTTATTTCCGAATATGTAGGTACCATTGTTTGTGACTGTGTTTTTACTTCACTTTTATCTTCTTTTCTTTTTCTCTTTTTTTTTACCTTCCTTTTTTTTATGGCAATCTTCCTTCTTCTTCTCTTTTTTTTTCCAATAGTTTTGTAAAATGAGAGTTGATTGGGTGGTTGGGAGGAATAAGTGTTACCTTTCTCACCTAAGTTCAAATCTCACTTGCTTCTTTGTAGTTATTATTATGCACTTTTTATATTCAAACCCAAACCCACTTTAAGAAACCACATGTGGTTTCACTCTTACCTTCTTCTTTTTTTAACTTTTATCTTCTCTTTTTTAACTTTTCTTTTCTTTTCTTTTCTTTTACCTCTTTTTTTGGGGGGGTTACTTTTACCTTTTTTTATTTTTTAAGGACAAAGTCCTATTTTTTTGGGAAACCCAAATCTACACAAGGTGTAAATAATGTTGTCCAAGGTCCGTATAGCTTTGATACCACTGTAACATCCATAGTTGGATATTCTCAATTAAATAATTTCTGAAATAACCCACATATCCGTAGATAATAAAATATGATTAGATTGATAGATAAATCCAAATTACAATTGAGGGCCCGTTATTTATATTTTGGCGGAATACCCTTTCATTAAGAGTCATGTATTTTCGTAAAGACATTATTAATTATTATTATTTATTTTATATATATGTTGATGTTTATTATTATTATTGTTTGTTGTTTATTATTTAAGTTTGTTACAAAATCCTAACAGAACCAACACCGAACTAGATAGCAATTTGAGGTATGCTATTGGGTTTGCTTAAGATTACAATCTTATAAGCAGAAATATCTCAAAGGGAATGGGGCAAAGTAACTAAGGCCTGTATATTACATACCTTATAAAAGATGGGCGAGATTGGGACAAGTTAAATATATTGTTATTGAGCTACTCACAGTTACTTGAAATGCAAAATACCTTTATGCATATGCTTGAAGAAAGTCGTCGGACAAAATGTGAAATTTTCAAATACACTACAACAGCTAGATGATGAGGGCAATGTTACTATGGTTTTGGAACACATTTTGGTCTCTCAAGGGAAGAAATTGAGGGAAAATGTCAGAGTAACTTAGTTGGTGGAAGGATTTGACCTTGGAGTATGCTACATGGAAAGGCCCATAAGTACTTCAGCATCCAGCACTCCAATTGCTTTGGGGCAAAGTAATTCAAGGAATAGGAATATCTTGTTACATTTTGTATCTTGGAACAAGTTCTCCAAGACCTGGGAGCAGAGAACACTTCAACAGAAAGATACAGTTGCAGGTACAGGCACAGCAGAGCAGGAGATACAGTCCATACAGTTACATGTACACCGCGTTACCAGAAATGGAACGTTCAGTGTCATTTTACTTTAAAAACGGGTAAGAAAAGGAAACGGGTTGGAAAACAGCGTTTTCTACGGCCGTTCCCGTTTTTCAAGCACTAAAATCATTTCTTAGGAAACGCCTTATGTTTCTGGTTGTTTCTTAAGGCTGTTTTCGAATTTCTTAGGGGAGCATAATATTTGGCACCTTACTGTTCCAAAATTCCATGCATCCTCCAAGTACTGCACAATAATCAGATTCACAAACAGGCTTCCCATTGTGATGAGCAACAGAATTTTCTTGTGAACAGGGTTTGATTACAGTAGTAGCTCTTATTTTCTTGTGAACAGGGTTTGATTGCTCTTAACTTGAATTCCAATGAATGCCCTCTTGGATGAACTCTAATCAATCCGTTTAAGAGCAAGGGCTATGTGAACCCGCAGCAGAAAGGAACTGCGACTAAATCCTAAATTCTTCACTTGCCCTTCTTCTCCATAGGCTTCCATTGTCACTGCTCTCTTGTGGAATAGCTCTCAAATTTTGTTTAATGTGTATCTGCCTCTGATATCTCTACCAGACTTATATAACTATAATCGACTAGCACAAAACTATAATCGATGATAGAACATTGAAGATTCAATTTCATGGATGATATTTGTTCTTTTTAAATGTTTTGACTGACCTTATGTTGAATAATAGTATCATAATCTTTTGTCATAAGCATAAACAAAATACTATTCTTCAAACATCCCAGATTCGTGCTTTTAAACCCTAAGAAAGTCAATAATAAATGTTAGAAAAACATATGCTTATAAACATTCATCCTTAAAAATATTAAATGTAGATAACTGATATTGCGCACCACGGTCATATGGTTTAAACCTTACAGGGCTTAGTAATGAGGCATGGGTCCAGAATGTGTTCTAGATTTAAATTGTTCTACCACTTCTTTTGGGTGGAACCACTCTATCTCCAAATTCTTAAAGGTTTATCCACTTATACAATGTTGTTGTTTTCTCTCTCCTCGGTTCTTATATATGTGAAACCTCTAGACATCGTTTCTTGTTGCGTTCACATTTCTCGTTCTGTTTCCCATTTCTCATTTCTGGTAACATAGCATGTACATATGGAGCAGACCAGGGCGCATCCATTGCGGTTATGGCAGTTCATACAGCCAAAGGAATGGCACTAACTCAGTCCAGTACTCAGATGTATGGCACACAAACTACAGAAGAAGGAGAGCGCTAGTTTGACTGCAGATCCAGATTTACGAAAACAGATTTAGATCTGCTTTTCAGATTTAGCATAAATCAGAATTAGCAGTTTCTTTTATTAAGTATGTTTTTTGTTTTTGAAAAGCAGTGTTCAGACTTTTAAAAAGTGAAAATAAGAACTGTTCAAATTAGAATTCTATTTATTTTAAGAGTGCTATTCTCTAGTTAGGACTCATGGGAGAATAGATCTAGGGTTTGATTATTTCTAGTGTGGATCCAAGGTTGGATCAAGTCTAATTTCCTAACCCTAAAGAGACCTTCTTGTGTTATATAAGAAGGTAGGGGTATAGGTTTTCGTCATTCAGTTTTCAGAGTGGAAGCAGTGGGCGAAAGGTAAGAGTTCGAAGTTTTCTGTGTTTTTCCTGTTTTCAAGATTAATAAACAGTGATGTGATTTGAGTTTTAGATCTGTGCACTTGCTGCCGCTTTGTTCAGTGGGATGTGTTTCACTATCTAGAAGATTTCAGATTGCAGTTTTAATAGAGATTTCAGATTGCAGTTTCAATAGAGATTTCAGTTTCCTGGTTTCCTAAGTAGGTAGGTTAGAAATCAGACTAGGACTAACCATGTGATGGGGAATTTAACATATCAAATGTCTACAGACTATGCTACTGTCTGAGTTAAGAAGAAATTAATAGAGAAATGAAGCGAGAAAAGTCCAAATACAGATAAAAAGGCTAGCATAAGATTTAGGCGGAATTAAATGCTATGTGGCAGCTTCTGCGTAAGAAAGCTTACGGTTATTACAGAGGGGAAAAGGAATATAATTAAGTCTATTGCATAAAATTATTTCTCCCGGATGCAAACGACAAATGGAAATGGAAGCATTAAATAGGCCGTTAAACCTGATCATGGGGCATACTTTGGAATGTTTTGTTGCAGATTCTTATGACTGAGTTGGCATCCACCTTATCAAGAGAGTTATTTTTCATGTTATGTACTTCCTGACACGATCTGTTTTGAGGAGTTCCACGACTATTTCAGTGTTGTCTTATTATTTGTTTTCAAAATTTTCCCAATCTTATTCAAAATTCAGATTTCAGTTTCAGATTTGAGATATTTCAGAAATAGTTAACAGTATGTATTTTGACCAGACCATATTTCTTTCTCATGAGAAAAACCTTTAATGATGTTGCAGTCAGGTGATTCGACTGAAACCTGAGCTTTCCAGCTGTTTCAAGAAATATATTTCAGTTATAAAAGCAAAATAGAGCTGTGGTTATCAGCTGTTATCTGGTCAAGAACATTACAGGCAATATAAGGATGGAATGTATAATTGGCGATTTGAACAAATTGTCATTTGACCAGATGTCCCTATCCTGAACCCCAAATTTCACAATCTCAAATTTGCATTTTTCCCTATCCTTTTCCATTCCATCATGCTCGCCCTACAGTAATCACTAACCACTATTCTGATAAATCTAACAAAATTCTATTTTCCGGAAATTATATAGAGCATTTGCTTTTTGGTTGGGAAGACTTTCCGCATTAGCACAAGAACCACCACTAGCAGCATCTCTATATTGACAATGTTTATCATATCAACACGACGTCACAACTCAGAGAGACTAGGTCAACCACATTACCACAAAGAGTTCGTCCATCAGGTTTTGCACCTGGCTCATCATCATTGCAAGGCTCTCCAAACTTACTTACAGACCAATGATAACCACACCTTAATTAAATTAACAATGAAAACCACCATTTTATTTAAGTAACAGGGTTTCTTTTTTCTGACAGCATACTACCAGTAGTTCTACCCTGGACAATTAAATGAACAGATTTTTCCATTGAATTAAGTATACCACGAGCACGTATCCAACGAATCTAACCTAAACCAAATAATAGGCATAATTCTTTAATTTTGACAAATCCAAGCATAGACCTTTCACAAATTCCTCCAATCCGCCTCTTTTATAAGAACTTGTTCCACTGAAACATGATAAAAAATTATTAGATATAAAGAGCATGAGAGTGTACATTACATTAAGAGCTGTTGCTGCTTGAGAGTGTCGACATCCTCTGTATTTAGCAAGCTGTGGATTTGGGCAGAAGCTTCTGCCGAAGCTGCGGCCATGGCGTCCTTCGTCTCATCCTCCATCTGAGGTCTCTTACAAAGTGGCATCTGAGGTATCTTACAAAGTGGCAAGTTTGGATGCCGAAATTGTATTGAAAATGGATCCAGTGAAATAAGGCAGTAAGATTGATATATACAAGGATCCACGTGCCCTGTGACGTGGTAAGTCTACGTGTTCAACGCCTATGGTCAAAATCTATGCTTACATAGACCCGTGTATAGAGTTTATGTCGTAAACAGAAATAATTCAATTGCTAAAGGCATTTTAGAGCTACTACCCAATTCGGCCGAATTGGCCAAATAAATTATGAAGTTTTGTATTTAAGTTCAATTTCGTTAAATCGTTATTCATGTGAATGATTTACTCTGTTCTTGAATAGTAAAGAGGGCAAGAAGGCTTTGGAGGGTAATAGGGATAGATTTTTAAAGGGTTATGTGTTGGGAAGGATCTTTGGATTTTAACATTGTGAAAAGCTACATCACATTGTGTGATTATGGGGATAATTTTAGTATGATTAAGGAATTTGTAGGTTAAAAGTATAGGAACATACGTATTATATTATTGAATTATATGATATAGTGGAATTTTTTCAAACTATAAATTGTACATTTGAATTATTGTGTATTGTATTGAATTTCAATTCAAATTTGGTAATTATGTTGTAAAGTATGAGAAAGAGTTATGGAAATGATTTAATGCAACATATTTTAAATTTTATTTATTTTTTATTAAAATATAATTTTTAATTGTATCTTGCTTCTCTTGGTGCTCTCCAATTCAATATGGGGGAGATCTTAGTCACGTTATGCTAGCCAAAATAAATCAAAAATATTAAAAAATCAAAAATGAAAAAATATAAATTACATATCTATTTAAATAAAATATAAAAAAAACTAAACTAGCATAGATCCATTTTAAACCAGGATCTATCAAGTACCGAGAGAGATCCAACTGGTAAAAAAATGTACACCTCAAAAAATAGGATTCCTCTCATTACTTAATAAATCCGGGTTTAAAATGGATCTACGCTAGTAAATAAGAGTATCTTATAGGTACATATAATTAAGTTGTATGTGTGTGTGTGTGTGTATCAGTCAGAGTGGATTAATTTCAAAACAAACCCTACATTAAATTATCAATCACATGTAATAAGACATAGAGCTTTATCGATCACGTCTTCGATATCCAATGCTAAGCCACCACTTATCCTCATGGGTACAATGGCATTCCCAAATAATCTACATTTTGAACTCCACATGAGATCCAATTAACAATTTGAGAGACAAAAGTCCCATGTCACCTATCCTCTAGAACATTCTTCGAAATTTTAGTTCTTAACCATGATCTTCGTCGATGGATGTTCTCCACAATCTCAATCGTACCCATCCCATGTCCATGAGTTTAGAGTCATCCTAGCAACTTTAGGCTTCAATGAGCTCTATGAAACACAATGGTGATCTTATGGGTTTGGCTCATGAGCTTGAGCCAACCCCCTGAATTTTCAAATAAAGAAGAGCATGAAACTGCTACTACATTTACGACAAAATAAGTGATTACGACCCCTAAAATGTCAAGGAAGGAAGAGTTGGAAACTAATTTTTCATCCACGACAACAAAAGTATGAAAATCACATACATTGCCATCTTACATTCCCCCTCATAGAAGGTTCAGGGCATCAGACGCAAGAAAGGATAAGAACCTTCGTTCGAAATACAAGACGCAAAAAGCATTGCCTATACATAAACATATGCATATGCTAGAAATGAGCCACCATTCAAAATACAAGATGCAAAAAGAAATACCTAGCCATAAACATACACATATGCCATAAATTTGTTGCAATTTCATTCAAGAAACGAAAAAGAATCACATGGGGATTAGTAAAATGTATGTTAGGAAACAATAGACAAAGATCATGTTATTCTCCAAAAACTTGCTATGTACGAGGATTAAGGTTTTGCTTCTGCCCTAGAAAGAAGTAGGAGTCGAGCCTCTGTGTCTAGCGAGGATGGTCGTCAAAGAACCTCCTTCATCGCTGCCTCCAGTTGAATGCAAAAGAGCATTTAGTCATATTTTCATTAATGCAGTGAGTGAGCAAGAATGTAGGCTACCCTCTATTAGGGAACTCAAAGATAGTTAAAGTAAACATGGACTACCAATAAAATTATATGCTATCATGATTGCTTTGAATGTTAAATATACATAAACTATGGACGAGATACAAGAAGTGCCATCGACATCAACAACATAGAGCACTCCCTTCTTTTCAAATCAAAATTACTTTGTTATACCTTACTAAAAAACAAAAACTAAAATTATATGCTATCATGATTGCTTTGAATGTTAAATATGCATAAACTATGGACTAGATACAAGAAATGCCATCAACATCAACAACACATAGCACTCCCTTCTTTCCAAATCAAAATTACTTTTTATACCCCAATCAAACAAAAACTTGGTTAATGCAAGTTTTTGTGATGCAGTAGTAGGAATGAGCTAAGGGTTAATTAAAACATTGTGTTTCTATTCCCTTAAACATGTGTTTTTTTAGTGAAATTAGAAAATTGCAATTTCAATGTGTCAAAACTACAATCTTATTAATTAAATGTGTAATTAAGATGTGTATGTGATCTTAATATTATAGCAATGGAATATCAACAACACACTATTCATAATACAAGTTTTTTAGCCAAGCCATTCAAGCAAGATGGAGCATTTTAATTACACTAAGACAAATCCATCTTTCAAGATGCACAATTTTAACTTTAATCTCTTCTCTGCCATATAGGTGCACAATTTAACCAATCCTACACTATAGGAGGGGGAATTGTAGATGTGGACTATTATATCATTGTTGTCTAATGACCTTGCATATGCCCTTAAAAATTATGCGTTTCACCTTGTTATGCATCCACAACTAAATCCTTAGGACAATTTGAATGATCAAGGTTTTCAGGGTCCAAATTATTGTGTCCTATGTCGTCACAGTTGTGAATCAGTGTCTCATATGTTTTTCATGTTCCCTTTTACTTGCGCAGTTTGGAAAGAGGTCACCTCAACTTTGAATATCCCTCACATTTGGAGTCAAGGTTCCTATGTTTCAGCTCTGCAGGATTGGTTCAAAGATTCCCCCTCCATAGTGACCTCCCCCCTTTTATTTGTTGGGAAATATAGAAAGTCAGGAACACCAAGATTTTCCAAGATCTTGAACTAAACATTCAGGTGGCTTCCTTAAAAATATTAAAGCTATTCTCTAAATATCACAAGCCAAGGAAGAGAAAGAAGATCATAATTATTATTGAACCTTCACACCTTGAGGACAGGATGTTGGGTTTCTTTGATGGTGTGTCCAACTTGGGGAAAGCTGGTTGTGGCATGGTCATAAAGACCTCGGAAAGACACCTATTTTTCCTTCATCCGGGGTGTGGTATAGGGACGAACACTTGGGGAAAATTATGTGCATTACACTCGCTCCTTTCGTTCACTCATAAAAAAACTTCAAAAACTTGCATATTTTTGGAGATTCCAAGGTAGTGGTGGATTGGGCAACTAATAAATCTGCTTTAAGGGTGGTTAATTTGTAGTACCGGTGTAGCAGAATTGAGGATCTCAAACACTCTTTCAGGTATCTTTCCTTCTCCCATATACATAAACCTCATAACAAGCTGGCAAATTTCTTATCCAAGAAAGTAGTTGAGGTATCTGATGGAGTTCTCTTTTATGAAGAATTCGACGATTTTGGCAAGGCCGATGAAGGGGTAATGCAACTTTATTAGTTCCTCGTTCCTGAATGTTTCTTTCGTTTTCCTCCTTTTTCCAGTAGGGGTTATGCTTGGAAGTCTCTTTGTTCCCTTTTCAGGTGTCTTGGGCTCAACTCATCCCTATGTGGATTGCTCTTCTATGTTAACCTCGGGTTTCCCACTTTAAAGTTTTTATACAAATGTTGTGTAGGATGTGACTCTGATTACTATCAGTTTGGTGTTGGTTTCTATTCAGATATAATTGTTTGGGCCTCAAAGAGGTGTCTTATCAACGATGTAACTTTGATTCTTCGATTCTTCCTTAGAATAACAAGTAACTTTGATGAGACGAAATGCATATTAAAACCTCATAACCTAATGGTAACTTGAAAACGATGTGATGTAGTGGTGCCCAATTGACGATTAGCCTTCAAACCAAGAGGATGAAGCAAGGTTAGTTCTCGTAATAAGTAGTCTGCCGTAGGGCAAGAACACTCATTTTAGTCTGTTTGGTCCAATGGTGGTCGAATAGCCCTTAAAATATGGCACTTCCTAATGCTAGCATAATTTCTAACAATTTTCTCTCTTCGAAAAGAATGCATGCCCTCTTTGCTAGCAGGCATTGCAGTACTTTGAAGTTGCGATTCACTTCTTTGCATAGGAGATTGTCCTGTCATGCAGCAATCAATATGGGGGCCATGGAGGACTCTCCTCAACCAGGTAAGCAACGCCTGTTGGAGCCCATTTTTTAACTACATATATCCGTTGTCTGCATAGGAAGGCTACTAAAACTTTATGAATTGATAGCTTAAAACGGAGGAATCTCTTCTTTATTAGGGAAAGACACTTTTATAAATCGATGCATCTTAAGCATAGAAATCTGTATTTATTTACACAATGCTATTTCAGGAAGATATGCTCTAACGGATTAAAAAACCCATCCCTGTAAATGCTTCCTTTTCAACTCCAAAAGTATTACAATTGGCCTTAAGAAGACCCTCGAAGGGTTAATCGGTTCCATTTCATCTTCAAAGGTATTGCAATTGGCCTTAAGACGACCTTCAAAGGGTGAATCGCTTCCTTTTCAGCTCCAAAAGTATTACAGTTGCCCTTAAGACGACCCTCGAAGGGTGAACCACTAAATCACAAGCACTTTCCTTTGAGCAAGGTGCCATGGTACAGTACGTGAATCACTAAATCACAAACACCTTCATTTGGTCAAGGTGCCATGACCAGTACTCTTTCATTAAAATCAGGACTTGTACTGCTTATTCGTGTCTTTGAGTGAATTGAAACTTGGTGGGCCGCCAGACACACTACCATCCTCACCGCTCAATCATGACTCCACTGGCAAAAGCATCTCAGTTTTGCATTTTATTATTTCGTTTTTAAGGTTGTAAGTGCTTTAAAAAACATGGCAAAGAGCAGAAATCCTTCCGCTAAGATGGGTAGTTATTCAGCCAAAATTGACTGGAACCTGCACCCTTTGAAACTCATGCCATGCGGGTGTGGCAAACCATAACGATTATGGAACCCTAGTGGACGGCATAGCACTCCATCAACCTTACCATTGAACCAATTCCTCGGTGGCAATCAAAATTTCCGTTTGTTCATGTTTTCTTGTAGTTTAGGTGTTTGGGCACGCGAGTAACATCAATGGGTATAGGAAGGTTCCAATAACTTCCATTTTCAAAATATGGTAAACTAGCTCCTGGATGGGGAACTACTGCTAATATGAGTTTAGCAATGGCTCTATTTACAGCATCGCTATCTATTATCTTGGAGATTTACAGTTCCTCCATTTTATAAGTCAGGATTTTCGGTAATTGGGTCTTAGACGAACTAGAAAATTTGTAACTTATCATTAGATTGATTTGACTGCGTTTTAAAATTGTCTATATCACGGCATGGACGAAGGCACACTTCACATCTTTGGGGCTCACAAGGGTCGATGGGGAATCAGAGGAAGCTTGCTGTGAAATCAGGAGTCCAGACTGCAAATTTATGTACTCTCTTCAAAACGTCAGTTTGTAGTTCGCAAAGGATACACCATACCATGATGTTTGCTTATTTTTTTGTTGAAATTCACATAGTTGGTTTTCTGGTTAGTGGGTTATCAACGCTAATCGCCAGTTGTTACTGATGCCTTGACTAGCTTTGAAGTATGGTCACTTTTAACTACTAGATGATCTGGGTTTTAATGATACGAAAGTATTCATCTGCCAATCGTAAAATTGGATTTTGCGATCCAATAAGTTGAAGTTTGAACAAATTGTGGTTCATATTCTCTTCAATTAGTTACCAAGTAATGGTTATAATAATATATGCCTTCAGCTTCTTTCTTTCAGCTGTATTTACACTGGATGTAGATTTTAGTCCCATCGACCCACATTTGTGGTCACTTGTTAGACATCAGTAAAATTATCTTATCTTATATCTTATGCATTTTCACATCAATATAGCTGTTGTGCCCCACGGAATCCAGCGTAATGACTACATTTCTAGTTAAATTATTAATCAGTAAGTTGACCATAATGAAGGCCTACACGAGTAGTGATGTACAAATAAGTATATAATATATAGAGTATTTCACTCTGTCAAACACTAAAGTGAGATTCAATCCACAATTCTTTTTATAATTTTATTAGAGAAGTCTTCCTTGAAACTGTATCAGCTATTCTCGGTGATGTTTTTATGTTGATCTTGATATTCACTTTGAGATGTTTTCCTCCAACCTCAATAATTGCATGAAAACTGACTATTTCCATCGCATTTAGGGTTTTCTATTTTTTGGTTGTACAGGCATTTGGAGCATTACAAGTGATATGAGAGCCAACAAGCCTTGACGAGTTTGCAAAGCCATAACTTTTTGTGTAGAGATTGGATCAAGGTGCTGTTTGCTGCACCAGAAACCAGTGTTGTAACTTTTTGCGATATATCCCCAGCACTGCAATATGCCACTATTCTCTCAGCTTGGCAATATTTTCGCTGGAAAAAATCTTGATTTTTTCAAATTTTGAATATATCGGGAAAAAATAGAAAATATCATCCAAGTCAAGAGATTTTTGGATTTGTTTGGATTTTTAAAGTTTTTTGTCCACTTTGAAGAAGGAAAGCAGGATATAGACAACAAAGGGGTTGCTCACTGTTATATTTGAGCATAAAAGGGCTAGAGAGCGGAGCTTGCTTTAGATGTTTAAAATATTGAAAAAATGGTATTTTTTGTATTTTTTAAAGCTTGCTGATATTTGCTGACATTTTCTTGGTGTTGTTGATAAGTTTATTTGCGGACCCTCTGTGATATATTCATTGACATGATGTTTACAACATTGCCATAAACTGGAGATTTCAAGATTCCCAATGCCATAAAATTTAATACTCTTTAGTGGAGAAGATATAACCCTCTGCTTAGTTTTTTGTTCTTGGTAATTACTTAGGGAAAACCTTGGGCACATCCCCTCATTTTGAGGATGGTACCCAAGGCAAACCCTAGAATCTTTAGGGCGCAAGGGCAAGTCAACAACAGGGCTTGAAGCCGTTGCAACAATATATTGATTATGAGCTCAACATGTCAATTACGAGAATAGAACATGGGTGGGGAGGATAACACTCCATCCCACAACCACTGAGGCTAGACCCAATTGGCAATGATCCTCCGCTTAGAATCTAGATATCCAGTTCAAGTAAACAAAAAGCACCAAAGAGAGGACAGCCTGAAGAATCGGCACACAAAGTTTTCAAATCATTTGAAATGGTGGTCAAAATGTTACAGTTTATGGAATTTTCATTGCCATTCTACCCAAATTGCCACATATTTTATAGGCTTTGGAAAAAATACCATAACTTTTGTGATAGAAATCCAAATTTGACGGGACTAAATCTGCTCGAAAGAACATATTTTGAGATTCCACAGGATTTGATACAGGTTTGAAAGAGTTATAGTCTATTTAATTCGGGTTTTGAGGGAGTCCTGAATAAGGGTTAGAGATAGTTTGCCTTTCTGCGCATAGATTTTAACAGATCCAAATCGGTAGAAAGAGGACATTGCAGTCTTTCCTAGGGTAAAATTTTGCAAATTTGGTTTCATAGTTGATTCATAAAGAAGAAAGAAATAAATTATATTAATATCCAGGAATGACCAAAGAAAGTCAATGGGACTAGAAAATGCATATAGTAACAACCTAAATTGGGGAGTGCCTAGAGCATCTCTGAAAACAAGAAAGTTGAAAATAAAAAACCTAGTAATGGCGTTGATTCAGAGGGATAAATCATAGGCAATGTTAAATGTATTAGATACAAGAACTCTATTACAAGAAACACATTGTAGCAGTCTAAGTCACATGGTTCGAATTCGAATTCGAGAACCATTTGATTCGGTTCGAGTTCGAATTTTGGATGAGGTTCGTTTGAGATTCGTCTTGAGATTCGAATATATATATATATATATATATATATATAATTGTTAATAAAATATGCTGAAATAAATTTTAACTTATAAAATGAAATATATTATGCAGCATGCTTAAATAGTTTAAAAAATAAACAATAAAACTAAAATTCCTTGTTTTTTATTTGATTTCCTATTAAATTCGCCTTTACATTCAAATTTGAATTCGATAAAATTCATTTTCAAATTCGTTTTTAAAATTCAGCGAATTTAATTCAATTTTTTTTTCCCTTGAAATTCGGCGAATTTGAACCTCAAGGTTCAAATTCGCCGAATTCTGTGACTTAGGTAGCAGTGGATGCTGACAAAGTCATGAGCGATAAGACCCTAGTCAATATCCAATTAGAAAAAGGTGTAAACATCTTGGTCAATCGCTGTAAGAATACCAGCGTAGATCCAAATCCTAGGCTCTATCAAGCGCCGAGAGGGATCAACATATCCCCCATATTGTGTTTTTTTCATGACCCACATTTTTTTTACGGATAATTAAATTTTTACTTTTTTATTGTTTTGTTGGGTAGGAAGATTACAACATATTCCCCATATTAGGTTGTTTTTTTGGCTGACATTTATTTTGGCCTATAATTAAAAAAAAAAAATTATTAATAAAAATAACGTTACGTAACGTTACATAACGTTACGTAACGTTACAAGATCTCCCCCATACTGGGCTGTAGAGCGCCTCTCGATGCAACCAATGCTAACGCTAATAATGTCCTCCAGAGAGTGACTTGGGGTAAGAGGGCTTGGCTGTGCAATCCTTGGGGGACATGGGGAACTCTTCACTATGGCTTTCTTAGCAAGTGTAGAAAAAATCCTAGATTTCGCGATTTTTTCAGAGTTATTCCCCTTCCCAAGAGCTCATTGAGAAAGAATCAAGATATATATTTTTATTTCTAATTTTTTATTTTTAGTTTTATTTTTACAATACCCTGTTGGTGGCAAACTGGTTAAATCCAAGATTTGGGGTGAAGGGGTGCCAACTTTTTTTTAAAGTTAAAAAAAATTAGAATGATTGCATCCTTTAATGCTAGTAATTTTTTTTGCAATGATAGCCAATTTTTTCTTGGTTTTCAGAGTTGTTGATCCCCACTTAGCTATTCGTTAGTTTGCTTTTTCCAACATTGCTCCTAGCATCCAAGGTCAATGACTTTTTTAAGGAAGGAAGAAAACTTGTGATTTGTAAGAGTAAAAGTTAACACATTCAATCAAAGTTGACACATTTAGTCAAATTGACCTTACAATCCCACCTTGATCCAGGTGGCTGTTTAGGGTCATCTCTTTGAAACAATCTCGATAGTGCCAGTTTTCAGGTGTTAAACTTTCTACGCCTTTGTTGAGGTTGTTTGATGTGTTTTTCACAAATTCTATACCTTATGAATGGCATCCAAAGTCAACTACAAATTTTCTTTTCAATGAGCTAAAGAAGACCAAAACGCAAGAAATGAGTGAAATTATTGTCTTGACAAGGCTCCCCCCCTTCTTTTTGTACAACTTAGCATCATCCAACTCAATAATAACATTCAACACTAACTTCATTTTAGGGTTAGGATGCTTGGATCTTAGGGTTTGTGACTCTTAAAGTTTTTGGCATTACAAGGGATTGGAGGTCAGTGAGAATTGGATGCCCTTACTCCAATGTAGGAACCCACATCATGAAAGAAATTACCATGCCAACATCTCATAAATTGTGATTGAGTAATGAGTTTATAATAACTATAAATTGTTTAGCAAGGTCGACACACAATTCGTTGATATTGATGAGTCGCTAGTCTTCACAAACGTGTTTGGATGATGAAAGAGTTTGAGGTTGGAAATCAACCACAACAAAAGGGAGGTAAATGTGATCCTAACTATTAGAACAAAAGTCAGTTTAGGATACCTATCTTTAAGACAACTAGTCAAAACTACATTTCAAAGAAGAAGAATGGGAAGTCAAAGGTCACGAGCAAATGGTGCGACACCCCTAAAATCCCATGGCACAACAATGATTAATGTCATGCTAGACAATCATTATTGGTCAAGATGAAAGCCTTGGACTTTGATTCAACCCCAACACCATGAGCTACCATGGATAGGGGCAAATAGATCATCGTTGTGGAAACTAGTGTTACTAGCGTCATTGCTAAGGTCTATGAGAGGAACTAGAGGAACGCGAGAAAGGTGAACGTCTCTTCCACTTACAATGTGGGTGATGGGAGCATGGCTACATTTCATTGTTGACATTGATAACCATAATATCATGAAGAATAAGCTGCCAACGATGTTGCACCCCCAACCGTACACCATTGTTAGCTATGTCAATGACAATATATTTGTGTCAATCAACAATATCACTTGCAATATGACATCAATCCCTTTAAAGATGAGGTACTATGTGATCTTGCCCCACATGAAGTTTGTAATGTTACCTCAGGGAAACCATATATGTCTAAGGGTCATGTTGTTTATCGACCTAGGCCTTGTAGTGCCATTGTCATCGTGGGAGATCAACTCCACAGGATATGAAAGGTAGCCTTGACTTCCATAGTCCCTATGATCATTGCTAAGTAGCGTAGGAAATGATCTCTCAGACTAGGAGATTTTCCCTCTTAATAGAAGGAGCAAAGAAATCATTGTGATTGCCAAGGCCTTTGCAATGGGCTCCTCTATGCAATAGAGTTAGGAAGATAAACTGGTGGAAGAATATAGAGTTATCTTCACCTTAATTACAGGAGTGTCTCTGCACTGTCAGGTAAAACATAATTGATTTGACATCGGGTGCCCCTTTACTCGATGGCCTTGTGTATAAATTATTTGTTCTAGAGAATGAGGAGATCAAACACCAGATTCAAGAGTTAATCCAAAAGGGCCATATTCGATGAAGCTCCTTACCCTACACGGATCTACTTGTTTTGGTACAAAAGAAGGATTGAACATTTTGACTTTGTATTAACTACATAGTCTTGAACAAAATCATAGTTAAGAATTGACACCCCATCCCTTGGAGTGATAATTTGCTTAATTAGTTTAAAGGCACCAAGTTTCTCCACAAGATTAATATTAAGTCATGATATCACCAAGTGTCAATTGAAACAATTGATGTTTGGAAGACAACCTTCTAGTCTAAGACAAGTCTCTTTAAGTGGTTGGTCATGGCCTTTGGCTTAGCAATGAGCCAACTACTTTGTGAGGATGATGGACAATATTTTGCAATCCTTCACCCATTCATTTGTGGTTGTATACCTAGATGACATTTTCATCTTCAACAAAGTTTGGGAAGAGCATTCAAAGAACATTCAACGAGTGTTGAGTACCTTATGACAACATAAGTTATATACCAACCTAGAGAAGTGCTTGTTCAACATGCAAAGAATTCAATATTTGGGGTACATTGTGGATGAGTGTGGTGTGCACGTGGATCTAGCCAAGATCCAAGTCATTTTTGGTTGGTTGACCTTGAAGACACTAATGGAGCTTTGCAGCTTCTTGGGCCTTGCCAAATTTTACCGCATGTTTGTGTTAGGGTTCTCTCATATTGCTTGGTCCTTGAGCTAAATGACCAAGAGTGGAGTCAAGGCCAAATTTGTTTGGGTTGAGGCACAACATAATGCATTTGAGCTGTTGAAGCATTGCCTTGCTCGACGACAATCCTCATCTATTGGCTTGAAACGACCATTCAAAATTGAGATAGAGACCTCGAATTATGCCATTGGTGCAATCCTCACTCAACATGCACATTTGATAGCCTATCACAACGAGATGCTCCCCACCTATGACAATGAGCTATATTCCATTGTCTAAGTTTGTTGGCAATGGAAGCATTATATATTTGTGAAGGAAACAATCATCCACATGACCACAAGCCTTTGCAATTTATGCAGATGATTATCATTAGAAGTGGTCCACTTATCTTCAACTATCCATCTAAACATCAAGTGCAAGAAGGGATACACCAATTGAGTTGCATGTTGCTCAACCAATTCTTGATTATGGTATTGACCATAGTCCACAATTCTTGTGGACACAAGACTTTAGAGTGGCCCTACCTATATGTTAGCGTTCTTGACTTCATTGCTACATTTCAAACATTGGTCCCAAGTAAACAAGTTTCAAACTCTCACCTCTAGGATGGATTTCTATGCCATCTCTGTGTTCATTCTGGTGAGTGTGAGAAGATGATTTGGGAGTGCACTATAGTGGGGTGACATGTCACATCAACATGGAGAAGACAACATTAGCACTATAAAAGTACTTTTCTAGGCAAAGCTTTGATAGGATGTTAGTAGATATATTAGATCATTTGCTTGCATGTGCCATCGCCAAGCCCAAAATTAAGAAGCAAGGATTGAACACTCCTTTGTCCACTCTATATAAGCCTTGGGAGTGAGTTTCTATGGACTTTATGTCAGGCTTGCTCTTAACCAAGTATGGTCACATTTTTGTTTTTGTGGTTGGAGATCGATTTTCTAAGATGGCATTTTTAACACTCTCCAAGAAGAGTGTCATGACTAAAGGCACTGCTAAACTCTTCTTTGAGCATGTTTGGGTTCATCTTAGGTGGGCAAACACCAATGTCTTTGATAAGATGTTGAAGCATGTAAATCTTGAAGCAAGATCTCTATATAAGACTCAAAACTGTCTACAAGAGTAATTTTGTACACAAGGTCCATTTTGGTGAGTTGAGTGGGCTATAAGTCCCTCGATTACAATTATTTAGAGAAAAATCAATCTGGCGAATCGTATTGTTCATTCCGTTCAAAATAATTCTTTTTCCCCTATTTTTTCTGACCTGCCTGGCCTGGCTTGGCCAGGCCAAGAAAAACAAAAAATAATTCATGCATCATACAATACGTTAGCTAATCGGTAAGCGAAAAAAGTGGTTGTAACGGTAAGAAAAAATAGACCAAAAAAAAAAGAACAGATTGAACATCTAGTGTCATCTTTTTATTCTCGGATCAAGACTACTCTAGGTGGCTGTTCGGGGCCATCTTAGAAATAGTCTTGATGTTGCAATTTTTTGGGTTCGAAACTTTCGACGCATTTTTCAAGCCCTTCTTATTTGTTTTTTTGGCGAATCTAACACCTTAAGTAGAGCATCCAAGCCGAACTACTAATTCTCTTCCTAACAAGTTGAAGAATACCAAAAACAGAGCAAGGAGCAAAATATATGGTTCCAACAAGGCTTCTCTTTTATTTGTACAACTCATCCAGCACAACGTTCACACTCAACCCTAATTTCATGTTAAGATTAGGGTTCTTGCACCTTAGGATTTTTAGCAATATGATAAATTGTAGTTTCATCCTCTTGTTATGGGCTTTTTGTGAACTGCATAGTAGACA
The DNA here is from genome assembly GCA_001517045.1 of Pseudotsuga menziesii. Taxonomy (NCBI): domain Eukaryota; kingdom Viridiplantae; phylum Streptophyta; class Pinopsida; order Pinales; family Pinaceae; genus Pseudotsuga; species Pseudotsuga menziesii. The sequence continues at coordinate 322,224 of LPNX011223741.1, read as the reverse complement.
CATTTCTTCTCAAAGATAGCTACAACCGTTCTAGCCATTGTATCTGCACAATGTTTTTCATGATACAAGTTATAGAATTTAGTTTTCACTGTATCTTTGTCATGTCCCCAATTAAATAATTCCATAGCAGGACAATTCCATCAATCCTACTAGTTTCCTAGGTTGGATGGATACATTTGGAATTTTAATAAGGGAGCTAATAAATGTTGTTTAGACATTAGAATGGAATAAATATTTAATAATGGAGCTCATTAAATAAATACAAGAGAAAATTGAAGTAGCAATGGAGCATGGAGACACATGGAGATTATGGGGCCCACACAAGCTAGAATTTCTGTGCCACATGGCATCCTCCTCTTGCAATTTCGAATCCATGGGAAGCCTAATGTTCTTGGATGAGTTAGAAGGCTAATACACTTGGCCATATGTATCATAGGTCGAATTTGGAAGGAAATGTAACTTACATGGGAGAGGAAGAGTCAAATGGGAGCTTCTTGGACACTTGGGCTAGATTCCCTAACATCTATGACATCTATGACACCAATGATGAAGATGCTATGATGTTTATGACATATTGCAGACTTGAAGGCTGACATCCGGTCATTATGACATGTCAAGCCTAAATATAGCATCCAAGAAGGCGCTCATGTGAGTTGGGGAAGCTCAATGGGTCCCTACTCGAATTGGGGGAAGATGGAAGGCTACGGAAGGGAGGACACATGGCAAATCTTGAGCACACACCTTAATTCGAATTGGCTTGAGTTTGTGGATGGATTGGTAACCTTAGAAGGCTAAGGATGTTTATAAAATAGAGGGATCAACCAAGAGAAGGGCTTTTGATCATTTGAGAGATTTTCATTTGTGAAGAGAGAGAGCTAGTGGATGACTAGTTTCTTGCCTTAGCCAATTTTGAGAGTGAAAGATTACCATCCAAGTTGGTGTTTGGAGAGGCCATTCATGTCTTTCATGGAGCTTTAATGGAGTTTGTATTTGCAGGTGTAAGCTACAAGACAACTCTTGGTTTCTTCTAGTGCAACACATTCTGTCAACCATTTCCAGTCTTTATTGCATATTCAGTATTCTTGCTCATGGAGGGATTGTGCTTTGGGTGAGCTATGTACTCTTTGGGTGAGCTTGTCATGGTCCATTTCTGCTTGTATTAAGCTTAATATACTCTGTTCATCTTCAGAAATTCTTAGGTCGAAATACCAAATGGTTGTATGTAAAAGTGATTATTAATAAGCAAACAATGACCATTTCCCCACTATATTGATGTATGCCATTGTAATGCTGATGATTTCGAATGAAATAATGTTTATCTGATATATTTATGATGAATGGACTGCCATTGATGAGTATTACAAGTTTCATATCCAATACTTAAGCATTTGAAGTCATCTTACTCAGTTTATTTGCATTTGGAGAAGATTTGGTGCCATTTCCCCAAGGGTTGAACTAGTGATTTTGTGGCTGTTTGGGAGAGGGTTATAACAACCTTTATAAACTAAATAATGATGCACATGAGACCTTAATAATGTCCCTTAAATATCCTCTGCCTCTGCCCAGAAATTTGAGTGGGTTTGGGAGCATTTGGAAAGCCATTTTCAGCATTTACCCTGGGGGAATTGAAACCCCAATTTGCTAGTGAAAACTCCTACATTGGCGAGAATATTAAACAAGTTTGCAGAAGTCTTTTGAGGGTCATAAATCATCCCTGAACATCATATTCAAGTCTTAATATTAGTCATATACCTTCTCAGAAGATTTGGGAGCATTTGGGTCAATTTGGAGACCTGGACATCAAAACTAGTCAAAGGTCGAAATAGGGAAAAAGTGAAGAATTGGTCATTGTAATAAAATTTCTTAAAAATGGACTTTACAATCTTTGTGTTAATTTTATGTGTTGACGCTATCTTTCAATTTGTTCTCAACATAATTTGGATCAATCGTGGGATACTTGATTTGTGAAAGTGTAGTGGCTAGAGCAACATAATTTTTTTTTAACACGGAAATGGTTATATTAAGAGGCAGTGGTATGACCACTGTGAAAAGAGCACAGAGTACAGACGCCCTTAAGATAGCGGCAATTTCAAGTGCCCTTATGGAAGCGGCAATTTCTGGTGCCCTTGTGGAAGCGGCAAACAAAAACTCAAAAAACACCCCATTCTGAACGAGTTTTCCAAAAGGAACCTAGAAGAGTTTTGCACAGAAGGAAACTATACAAAAGCGACTATAGGAAACAAAACAAATCCAAGAGTAGAGAGTACATGGTTAACGAGCTTTTCCGCCGTGGCGCGAGGAGGAGCTGGAATGAGCCTCAATTTCCAGCTTAGTCACTTTCAGTTCCAATTTTTCTACCTTGATCTTCAATTCGGCAAGAAACCTGATAAACACTTGTTCTGTTTTCTTGATCCCAAGTTCAAACTCTTTCCTTAACTAAACCATGTCTTGGTCCCCATTCGCCAAATGACGTCCTCCCTCCGTGTCCATACTATCCAGGAGGCGATTCATTCTCTTCAGTTTCTTCCTGATATCCCGGATATCGTCTTCAACGTGTAGTGCAAGAGGGGAAGATGCTGTGGATTCAGAAGAGGAGTCCATGGTTACGTAGAGGAACAAAGAACCGATAGCGTCTGCAATTCCAACAACCCTGCAAATAAACCCACGACGGTGGAGAAAGAGCCATCTACCACCTTGTATAGAGCCAGGAATTTCGCGTGTTATAACTTCGGTTGATGTAGGAGTACAAGAGATCTTCGGAAGGACAGGATTGAGGGCAGGCCAAATCGAGATGACGGAGGTTGGAGTGGACGGGGAGCAGAGCCGTACGAACGGACTCCTGACTTCATTTAAACCAGCTTGTGTCGCATGCAAGCACCCACGTGCTAACCTGGAGATCCAGCTCGTGCCCTGAGCAAGGTTGAGACACGCCATAAGGAGGAGGGAGGGCCACGTGGAAGACCCCATCAAACTTAAGCACACGGTCATGTAGGCATCTAGGGCTAAAGGCTTTAGGGAATAAGATAGCTAGTCCTGTTATCATTCAGAGCGAGAACACCTTTGTCAAGTGAGGAAGCTTGGTTCGCTGCCAAGTCAATCGGCTTGTTATTTTTCCTAAGAACATGAAAGACTTCGATTTTCTGAAAAGAGGAGAGAAAACTTTGGTTCTTCCTCATTAGCCGTCGAATCTTCAGATCCTCGGGAGGCCTGCTTGTAATGAGAGCTTGAATAACAAGTCTAGAATCACCAATCACCACGATGTCATTGATTCCTTGAGCTTTGACAAGGTGAAGGCCTTGCCAGAGGGCCAAAGCCTCGGCCATATTGTTTGATTCGAGTCTGAGACCCCACGAATAAGACAATTCCTGCTTTCCATCCGGGGCAAAAAGAACCCTATCCCCCCCCTGCCTCCCCTTGCTAGAGTAACATAACTTTTAATTAAGACCTTATAATCAATTGTTGACTTTGCCGGGTGAAAGGTACATGTCTTGCCAATTGTTTTGAATCTTGATGTTATACTTCAAATTTTGGTAAAATTTTCACAATTTACATCCTTCCCATGCCTTGGTATTGAACTTTGTTCTAAAATGCATGCATGATAACAAGTGAACATAATATTTATACCCAACTCCTTGACGGTTTGAGTGTTTGAATGAAAACATTGTTTTTCTTTGAAAGTGCAAAAAAATGCATGAAGTCTTGCCATTGAGTTGATGGAGTTACTTAGATTTTGAAGAGATGGCAATGCTATTGATCCTAGGGAATGGATGCACGTTTTAAAGGAAAATGACGTTCCAATGTGTTTGGAAGTTGGATATTTTAGTGGTAAAGCTTGAAAATGGTTGATTAATTATGATTCCTATGAAAAGTTAAATTTCAGTTGATAAGAACTTGAAAATGTCTTTTTAAATAATCGGTCAAGAGAGAAGTAATAAAGAATTTCTTGAAGAAAAAGAAGGGGATAGTGAAATGAAATTCACTTTTCAGGCACAAATGGAAACTCCAAGGTTATGTGGAGATCAAGATGGAATTGATTGAAGAGAATGGTTGCAAATTTTGAAGGAAAATTGTGATGGATGATATTAGATATGGCAATCGTTTGATGGTGAAGCTTGTATATGATGGTGTAGTCTAGATTGTGATGTAAGATGGAATTTCAATTGGAAAGGATTTGAAGAAGTCTTCTCAAATAGATGGATAAAGAAAACAAAATTTGATGAATTTCATGGAATAGAAAAGAATGAAAAAAAAGAGTGAAAGAAATGAATTTCCTCTGTATGTAGTATATGTGTAATTTGTGAAGCAATCAAAGATGAATTGAAAGAAGTTGAAGATAAATTGGAGAAAGAACTTGTAAAGAAAGATGGGAGTGTATCCAAGTTGTAGAGCCTTAATCAAGTACTTGATAAAGTAATTACAAGCTTAAGAGAAGAAAGGAAACGGCTGAGATGTCATCATGAATAAAAGTTGAAGATTATAGATGAAGAAATGATTGAGAGAGTTAAAAAAACAACTTTCAAGAAGGTTGAAGAAGCCTTAATTACAGATGAAGTTAACTCCGGATTGCAAAGGAGAATCAATGAAAGCCATACAAAAATGATGGAACGTGTTTCACTTAATCATAAAAAAGGGAGAAAAGATCAAAGAAGGCCAAAAGAAAATTCTAAAAGAAATCTGTTTACTTGTGTTTGTTGTTGTTTTCCTTGGATGCTGTGGACTGCTATAGTTCTTTATTTTTGGTGCTCTGCGTGGTAATTTTTGACAGGCTAGGTATTTTTGCCTTGCAACCTTAGCTTGAGGTGTTGGTTTTCACAGACCCTTTTTTTGTATAAAATGCATGTACTTTCATTGTGTATATCAATACAATTATGAAGCATTTTATAAAAAAAAGAAACTGCTAAAAGAAATTGACTTATAGCTTGAGAAAGTTGGATCCAGAGTAGAAACTGGAAGAAGATATTAGAAGGTATCCTTTCCAAAGTAAGAAGGAACAGAGAACATCAATCAGAGTAGAGACTGGAAGAAGGTATTAGAAGGTATCCCCTCAAAGTAAGAAGGAATGAAGAACAAGAACCCCGACAGGAGGAGAAGACCCCAGGGAATGGAGTACCATGTACTTAACTTCAGGAAGATTATGTTGCCATCGGGCAACATTTATGCTTTCTGTGAGCCCAGGATTAGTCTGCTTTATAAAGTGCTAGAATTTGTAGTCTAGGTTATTAGATGGATCTTTTATGGACATATTTTTGAAGCTTCTTATCTTTCACTTCTCATCTACTTCCATAGTCTTTAATTTTCTTTTGCTCGATGATGATGGGAGATATTTATTACTGTATTGGGACACTTCTATTATTCTTATGAGTGTGGGTCGACATTCATTTTCCATACTTGCAAAGCCATTTTGTAACGATCTAGAACTTTGGTCCATGTTCATCCTTCTTCTCTCCCTAAGGTATAGTGCACACTATACTCTTTTTGTTTTTTTGTTTAGTAATGCTGAACAGAGTTAGCTAGGGGCATATGCATCGTCATCATTGTGTCAATCCAACAATCTATCATTTTTAGTGCTCACTTTGGATCTTCCACACCTCAAGCCTTTAACATTTCATTTAGGAACTCCGTAGGGGTAATTTTGTTGCCACTACAATGGTAACATTGCAATCAGAACATAGAGGATAGCTTTGGTCACAAAAATAAAGCAAAACGTGCTGGAAAGCAGAAGCAATGATTGTTCTACACCTCTAGGAGCCTTTCTTTCCATAGTCAGCAAGTGTGCTGCCACTTGTGTTCTGCTGGTAGTGTCTGAACTTTGCTTTGCAAGTATTTTTTCTGGGCTTGTTAAAACATTTCATCAAGTAGGACTGATTAGCCTTTGGTCTTAGGGGGGCATGCCTTTTGGGTGGGTGATTTCTTGGGAGCATTTGGAGGCCCCACACAATTGACATAAATATAAATCATTGTCCTTATTTCAGTGCCATACATCTATCATTTTCATCTCTTATTACATTTTTGATGCATCTGCAGTGTCCACATCTTCTGCAACATCTTCATGTTTTATATGTAGAAGAAATGGACATAGTGGAAGTTTAATTCCCACAAAGGTGATGGGTTTTGTGGTGTTCAAAAGTGCATGGTGTTCCCATCCACCTTGGGGCAATGGGAGGAAGGATCAAGGGCATACCGCCATTATGCAACTATCAGCAAGCATTAGTATATGTTGTCCCCACTTATCATTCTACTCTTTTTGGTGTCAATGCCGTTGTCTTTCCAGTGATTCCGAATTGTGATAGCCGCTATCTCCTAAATTTGTGTTGTTTTGGTTTCCTTCTAGCCTATTGTTATTCATACAGTTATATCTTGAGGTTAAAGAAAACTGGGTACAAGTTGATGCAAGATGGGTTGCAGTACCCTAGGAATCCAGTGTATCAGTTCCATGGGAATCAGCATTCCAATGCTTACTCTACTTTTATTCAAGGGTTGGAGCTGCCTTGAACTTTCAGCTTGGCCACATTGGGTTGTGGTTTGTGTACCAGTCCAATTAATCAGTTTTGTTTATAAATTACATATTGTCTTTCTATCTATTCTACAATTGAGTTGTCGTCTTTATGGAATATTTGAGTGAGAGAATGTCTTCAGCAAAATCAGTATTTGAGGAATATTCCAGTTGGAGGATCTGAGTAGATGAATAGAAATGAATTTAATGCAACGCAGAGTTGGTCCAAATCATTAAGGCACAAAGGGCCGGTTTTAACAATAATAGTTGGAGAAGCTAAATGGCAGTGCCCTACATTTTAGAATCAAAAGGATTTTTTTCTTTTTTCTTTGTCAAATTTTGCAATTATGGTGTGTCATGATATGTTGAAGTCTACTGTAAACACACGTGGCTGTTTCATTTCTTCATTACTATTGATATTGCTGTCCTTGTGAAACATTTTGTTAGGTTTATTACTAACGTACATTTGATGCTTGACTGATATACGACCATGCTACTGATATTTTGGATCCAGGACTGGAGGATGGTCTGATTGATTTCATGTTTGGCAAAAGGAAGGCAACTGATGTGGCTCATTTGTAGGTATAACCCTCCAGGTTCTTGTGTATTTTGGTTAGGTGTTTAAATAATTTATCTTAAGTTGTGAGATGCTGAAGATATGTTATTATTGGAGTATTTTACAAAAACTTTGTAGGTTTTCTTAGGCTTATTGAGGTCTCAGGTTATTGTGAGCTCACTGAGACCTGTAATCCACAATGGTTGAATTTCCCAATAGCCAATAGCTACTGGTTGTGCAAATAACAAGTTATGCGGTCACTCAGGTGAGACTGATATCTGGAAAAGAAGCAAGAGCTGATTAGGTAACGCTTCACATTGAAACGCTGTCAAGCTTCAGCATTGTGAAGTGTTGATGACTACCTAGTGTTGGAGTTTGTGCAACTTCAGAAGCTATTCTTATTGTCCTTCGTGAGTTGAACTTGTTGTAATCATTCATCTAAACCCTAGAAAAAACAATGTAATCCTTGTGGTGAAAAGCCAGCAATAAAAGAATAAAATAAAAATTATGAAATATAAAATTATTATTGCTCCCCCAAGTGAAGTCGGCCCCAATTAATTTATGGGTGGGAAAACAGTATAAATAGGAGGCGCCCCTCCTCATTATTACACACAACAGCAGTGCTGTAGCACAAGTGAAGTGCACAGTTTCTGGCAGAGTGCAGCTACACAACAGCTCAGAGAAGTTCTCATACACTGCAGAAGAAGACCGTTTTCAGGGTTTCAATCTTTGGAAAGCATTTCCATATTTTTCTTTTATTTCTTCATTGTACTTTGATCTCAGAATTATTATCTATAGACGAAGGTTGCTGGGTTTTCTCCCAATTGGGTTTCCTAGGTGAAAAATACTTGTGTTATTGTTCTGTGCTTTGTCTATCTTCTAGTGATCCTATTGATAAATGCAATTAAGATATACTGCTATAATCTTTAAGAAAATTTAACATGGTATCAGAGCAGTGCGAAGAAGCCATTGCTGGAACTCTGTTAGCAACCTGTCGGAACTAGGGTTTCATCTTTCAAGGTCTTCACTCAACCTTTTGGCAGAAAAAAAGCCTTTGGAATTTCGCTCTAAGGAGGGCGCATCTTTTGGTGAAGACAAAATTCAATTATGAGAATTTTCAATTTTGACCTAATTCTGCAGTTGCATAAAAAATTAGGGGTTCCAGTTTTGACCTACTTTCTCCATAGTTTTGGCTCGACTCTACCTATACTCAACTCGCCTCCCTAGGGCGCATTTATTTGTGGAGTCGGTTTTCCAAAACTCCAACTTTCATTTTTGACCTAGCCACTCCTGGGGTCTCAAATCCAAATTTGCAGTTAAGATGATCGGCATGAAGGTATAAGATCGTTTGGAAGGGGCTTCCAACTTCATCCCCTGGAAGTCTAGGGTTCTTATCCTACTAGAATAAAATGACCTATTACAGTATGTAAATGAAAAGGTCCCAGAACCAGAAGCCGGAGAAGACAAACCTCGCTGGAGAAAGGATGATGCCAAAGCAAGGAGGATTTTAGTGGACTCAGTTAGAGATCACTTGGTTCCTCAGATCTCAGAAAAGACGATGACGAGGAGGATGTTCAAAACTCTAAAGAAGCTATTTGAACACAGTAGCATCAATGTGACTCTCACATTGAGGAATCAACTGTCGAACATGCAGATGACGAAGTTCGAGGATATTGCCTCATATTCCATCAGGATCACCGAGCTTCGGGACAAGCTAAAGTCCAGTGGAGTCAATCTTGAAGAAAAGGATCTCGTTATGACCACCTTAAATGGTCTCCCACCATCTTGGGAGTATTTCATCCAAACTATAAGTGGTCGAACCAAGTTGCCCAAATTTGATAAACTATGGGCAGATTGCACTCAGGAAGAAACCAGAATTGCAGCACGCCAAAGACTTCATGGTACTCAACTTGAGGAAAATCAAGCGTTCGTATCTCATACCAAGAAAGGCAAGGGAAGGGGAATGAAGCCGTACATTCACAAACATTAAGATAAGAGATCAAGTCCTCTCCCAGATAAGAAGAAACAAAAGAAGGATCTATCTCAGATCCAATGCTACAGGTGAAAAAAATATGGTCATTATGCCAGTAGCTGTCGAAGTTCAATCAAAAGGAAGCATGAAGCTTCAACTGCTGATGTAGAAGAAGGCCCTCCTCACAAGGAGCCCAGGAAGGATGATCGTTCGGAGTTCTTCTTCTAAGAAATGATATGAAGATCTAGATTGTGATGATCGTTAAGCAAACATATGAAGACCAGTGGACCCTGACAATGGGAGCCCACCCACAAAACTACAAAAGATAAGTATTTGATTTTACATGCTCTAGTAGATTAGATCTATTTGTTTTTGAATATATGTTACACAGATCTACATTTCTAAAATTCAGGTAGTTAAATAGCCTGTCATGTTGCACAACCCATTTAGGATGAGGATTTCTTTATAACATACTGGAGTAGTACACACTCTTGATGATATGCTTTAATGGAGACCATAAGCATCCAGATAATGGCCTTACGTGTGTTGTGCCGAAGCATTGACTAAAAGGTTGCCTACATTATTTTGTTAATACATTGATGTTGCTAACCATCTAACGGCATTTGACTTGTAGGGAATGCCATGATCTACAAGGACAAGTGATCCCATTGATATATGGATGGAACGGAAGCAAAAAGCCTCTAGAAGCATGTATTATGACTCTCAAACCCAGAATAATCTCATGCAGAGATTTGGTGATTAGAAGCAGAAAGCTTCTACGAATGTCGGTCTATATGCTGCTTCAACAAGATTTACTTAACCGACTTCTGAGAGACAAAGGGAGTTATTCCTCAAAGACAAGGATTCTAGTCTATTACATATGATGGAAACCTGACAACACTGATGTCGTGACTCGAATAAGACAATTGAAGGATCCTTGATGAACCTAGTCGTCACCAGGATGGACAATTACTTTTCAGTCTACATTCATGTGCCCAAGCTAGAACCTTCAGGCAAGAAGGGAACATTCGTGGGATATTGCAAATCTTCAAGGGCTTACAAAATATACATCCTAGGATTGAGGAAAATTGAAGTCAGTTGGGATGTAACCTTTGAAGAAGAAATGGCTATTCGAAAAAGAAGAGGATCAAATATGGAGATTGATGATGATGAAGAGATGAGATCATCTCCCCTCTAAACATTAAGAGGGAGTTTGAAGAAATCAATAAACCGATCAGTTCCATTGATCCAGTTGAGCCAGATGATGCTCCCACAGATATGGCAGTAAGCTGGAAAAGACCTAGATGGGCACAACAGATTTTGCAGAATGCAGAGGAGCATGAAACTCCACATGGAGCAGATACAAGGCTAGATTTGTTGCCAAACGGTTCTCTCAGAAAGAGGGAGTCGATTACGATGAGACATTTGCTCCTGTGGCTCGATACACTTCCATCAGATCGATGATTGCTATTGATTCAACTATGGGATGGAAGTTTCATCAGATGGATGTCAAGACTTCCTTTCTCAATGGTATTATTGAGGAAGAAGTATATATTGAACAACCGGAAGGGTTTGTTGTCCATGGAAAGGAGTCTCACGTATGCAAGCTGAAAAAGACATTATATGGACTCAAGCAAGCACCTCATGCTTGATATGGACAGATAGACGGATTCCTGGTGAGTATGGGATTCGTCAAGAGTGATGCAGACCCCAACCTTTACTACAATGTTGTGAATGATGAGCCACTGATTTTGGTACTATATGTTGATGACTTGTTTCGTACCGGAAACGAGAAACTTATCTTATGGTGTCAGAAGAAACTCGTCTTTGAGTTCAAAATGAAGCATCTTGGATTGATGCATTACTTCTTGGGATTAGAAGTATGGCAGAGGTAGAAAGAGATTTTCCTAGGACAAGGAAAATACACCATAGATATACTGAAGAGATTCAGAATGTTGGACTGCAAGTCCATAGCTACTCCGATTGATGCAAATTTGAAGAAGCTGAGGGATTTTGCTTCAGATTCAAATTTGATTGATCCCACCATGTATCGCCAGTTGATTGGGCCCTTGATGTATCTGACGAACACCAGACCATACATTTGTTTTGCTGTGAATGCTCTCAGTCAATTCATGTGCTAATCGAGGCAGATTCACTGGATTGTTGCAAAACATGTACTCAGATACTTACGTGGCACTATGGGATATAGTCTACAATATGATTCAGAATGTGACTTGAAATTGTAAGGGTTTACAGACTCAGATTGGGTCGGATGCACTGCAGATAGGAAGAACACTTCATGATGTTGTTTCAGTTTGGGTTCTGCAGTTATCTATTGGTGCAGTAGGAAGCACTACTCAGTAGTTCTCAGTACTGCAGAGGCCGAGTATATGGCTTCTAGTTCAGCAACCCGAGAAGCAGTTTGGCTTCGTAAACTTCTTGCAGGATTGTTTGGCCAGATTCCAAAGCCAACTGTGATTCATTGTGATAACCAGAGTTGTGTGCAAATGTCAGTGAATCCTGTATTTCATGACAAGTAAAATCACATAGAGATTCAGTATCACTTCATACGTGATATGGTGCAGAAAGGTGCGGTCGAGCTACAGTATATTCCGACAGATGACCAGAGTACAGATGTTTTCACCAAGCTTCGTCCCAGGGTGAAAGTTGAATACTTTTGCGAAAGACTTGGAGTAGAAGAGAATGTATCCCTCCTTGAGAGGGAGAGATGACTGAGAGACACTCATTATACTCTTGCCCAGGTACCTTTGCTAGTCCAAGTTCTCAGCCAGGTATGGGAGAAATCCCATCGGCATATGAGACGGACAGGTAGGAGATGGTCGGGTTCACCCAGGTACCTCTGCTCGTTTAGATTCTTAGCCAAGTATGGGGGAAATCCCATCGGCAGATGAGACTGACAGGTAGTAGATGGTCGGGTTCACACAGGTGCCTTTGCTCATCCAGGTATGGGAGTAATCCCATCAACAGATGAGTCAAACAGGTAGTAGATGGCTGTGTGATTGCACAGGTACCTCTACTCATTCAGGTTCTCAACCAGGTATGGGAGTACCCCATCGGCAGATGAGACGAACAGGTAGTAGATGGTCGTGCACGTGTGCTCATCCAGGATCTCTAGCCAGGCATGGAAGTATTTCATTGGCAGTAGAGATAGATAGGTAGTAGAAGATTCTCTCTCAGATATCCAGATAGAACAAATTCATAAAGACAACCTTCAGTATGTTTAGAGATGATGGAGACAGTAAATATGTACAGATGAAACCCAAATGATCATGAGGTTGATGAAGATCGAAGAATACCTTCCTTGTTGAGAGGGAGTGTTGTAGTTTGTGCAACTTCAAAAGCTATTCTTATTGTTCTCCTTCAGGAGTTGAACTTGTTGTAATCATTCATCTAAACCCTAGAAAGAACAATGTAATTCTTGGGGTGAAAAGCCAACAATAAAAGAATAAAATAAAAATTATGAAATATAAAATTATTATTGCTCCCCCAAGTGAAGTCGGCCCTAGTTAACTTCTGGGTTGGAAAACAATATAAATAGGAGGCACCCCTCCTCATTATTACACACAACAACAACGCAGCAACACAAGTGAAGTGCACAGTTTCTGGCAGAGTGCAGCTACACAGCAGCTTAGAGAAGTTCTCATACACTGCAGAAGAAGACTGTTTTCAGGATTTCAATCTTTGGAAAGCATTTCCATATTTTTCTTTTCTTTCTTCATTGTACTATGATCTCAGAATTATTATCTCTAGACGAAGGTTGCTGGGTTTTCTCCCAATTGGGTTTCCCAGGTGAAAAATACTTGTGTTATTGTTCTGTGCTTTGTCTATCTTCTAGTGATCCTATTGATAAATGCAATTAAGATATACTGCTATAATCTTTAAGAAAATCTAACACCTAGATATAATCCTTTGGATTGGAAAAAACTTGACAAGTATACAGGGTCATCTTTATGCCATCAACAGGGACAGGTCAAAGTGCCTTGCAAAACCTTATCTGCCTGGCATTAATATGCATGCTAAAATAGATTTATCTCGAGGAGATTCCGACAGTGTTTTAATTTGCAGATGCTTCTAATAATGAAGAAAATGCTTACGCATACAAATATAAGTATGTCAGTATAAAAAGTTGTATGGAAATCCATTACAATACTACTATGGCCAATATAACATGGTGAGACAGTCTAGTATACATGTGTGAACATGTATCATAAATGCACTCTATTTTTGTACTTAATATTTTCTCCTTTGGGTGACAGTCCAAATTGACCACTCACCAACTTTAATGTGTTTTATTGGAGAGTTAGTCAACGTTGATCACAAACCCCCATTATTGTAATTTATAGTGTACAATTATGACAATCTTATTCACTTATACTTGCGTACTTATTGTCTTATGCTCTGCTTGTATATAAGTATCTTTCAATTGCTTCCAAATTGATCATTCACCCACTTTACTGTATTTTATTGAAGGCTTGGTAAACTTTGATCACTCGCTCCCATTTTTGCACTCTACATGTAGTTAATACATATGAGTGTACACGATGTGTACAATTGAGACAATCTTATTCACTTGTACTTGCATGCTTGTCATCTTGTGCTTTATTGATATCTAAATATCTTTCAATTGCTGGTATTGTTCTCATATCAATTGTTATAAAAGCCTTGAGGTTAGGACTTCTCTAGAGCCTCACCATTCCAGTCTCCTTTAGGTTTTTCTTCTACCTAAAAGCTCTCTTCAAGCGATTCTAGTGATAAACAGAAGGTCAAATTGGGATCTTTACAAGGCAATTTCCTTTCAAGTTGTGAGACCATGGTTGTAAATCAAATGTTTCTCGTGGGTGCTATTAAAGGGGCATGAGCTCCTAAAATCTCATTAGGTGTAAATTGCAATTTTTTTACCAATTATGGCGGTTTATTATTTTGAAATTATTTCATTTTGCCTGTTTGATAGGTATTCTCAGACCAATGTCTCTACATCAACAATTGGGAACATAACAATTGAGGCTTGTAACTTGCAATTCGCTATTCCTAGTTGCAAAAACCTACATGTTCAAGGATTTCCCAAGTCCTATGGTTCCCCATAAAAACTCAAGTGACTTCAAAGACTCTCAAGACTCCCCATTGTCCAAATCTTGGTCAAGCAAACACCGTCTCTTACTAGAAAGCATTGTTACTCAACAATAGCAGAATGGTGGACAACAACAGGTGTTTCAAGTAAAATGATGTCGGATATGATGAGTATGTTCCAAGTTTCCAACAAGTCATCACTACTCAAGAACATGCCCAACCAAAACCTCAACCTCAACCTGCTATTTATTAGGTAATTTCCATTGTTCAATACACCTTCAAGATGGACACTAAACTATCCATGCCCGAGTTTAATGGGCTTCTCAATGATGACAAGATTATTTAGTGTAAAATCAGTTTCTTCTTTTATCTAAGGTAATCTTGACTTTTTGGTTTCTCAATGAGTCAAGTCTATTGGGTGAGCACATGCATGTTAGGTGCATCAACCCATCACATGTGTTAGGTTAGATATAGCTATCTAGCACATTAGAAGTGCACATGTATCTACCCTTGGAGTTGAGTGGGTGTACATATTTTGTATCTACCTCGTAACCTAAGATTCTTATAGATAGGAATTCTTGTTTAAGAGGTTTAGAGAACATAATAAACAATGCTCTCTTTATGTGAAACTCTCTCCCCCATGGAATTTAACATGTTAACGAAGTGGGTACATGCCCGATTCTCTCACGAGAGGGATTGGAGGAGTTGGAGTCTTTCCTTCACTAACACATTCAAGAGGGAGATGGTTGCTTTCTTCATGATGGATATGCATACTTGAGATAACTTGCTGAGTGTATGCCTGACCTTAGTTGATCTTTGGCTTAGTGTTCTTTCCTTGGGCGTTGGAGATCTCTTGCTCGAATGGTGGACACACTTCATGATGGCCACGAGGATTCATTTGGTGCGAGAATGCTCAATAAGGGATGTGGATTATTGTGCATTATGGAGGAGGGATTCAAGCCCTAGATGGCATGTGGTAACTTGGGTTCCTATTCAAAGGATTGGAGATGGCTCGGGGACACTTGGGGCTTTATTGGTGTTCTTATAGGGGGGATTCGCCCCACTGGAGTACTTTGCTTTGGAGGATACATAGAGTTCGTGGAGGCTTGGGATGGAGTGGTGTGGACTTGCCTTGTGTAGCTACATTACCTTGGAGTCTTTATTGTGTAAGACATCATAATTAGAGCATGACACTTGTACTCTAGAGGGGATCTCTCACTTGTACAAGGGCTCATGTATGTTGCTGGTAAGGGCTTGTACCCACATAGTATTGTTGCCTCCCTTTCCTCTCATGTAAATAGAGGAAGGATATAGTCTTTCCATTTAGATCATCATTTGTATCTTTCTCTTTGTACTTGTCTTCTTGGAGAGATTCGCTAGGTTTCATGATTTCACGAGGAAACCGTAGGAGAAGCTATGGATGGGAAGGATGACATCTTGGTTTGGGGTTTTCTCTTGTGACTAGGGTTTTCCCTTATGGAGATGTTGGAAATGATCATAACATAACTTGTGTGTTCATTCTTTATCACTCATGCGTAGAGATGTGATCTAGTAGAGGAGCACAATTGTCCTCTCTTTCTCTAGGTCTTCACTTATACTTGTTTTTCTCTCTCTTGGGTGCTAGGGTTTCTTGGTCTCTTAGGAATTTCTTGGAGCATCTTGGAGTTCTAGGGTTAGGGTTTTACTCATGGAAATTGGAGACTAGGGTTTTAGGAAAAAAACCTAAGGAGGACTTTTGAAGAAGAAGAGAAGAGGAGGATGTCTTGCCTTGGAGATAGTGTTAGAGGGAGTCTTGCACTTGTTCTTGGTGGACCTAGGGTTTGATGATTTATCCTAGCCAGGGAATTTTGCATGGTTGGATTTTGTAGCCTTGAAAGGAGGCTAATGTATGTACTTCATCATTGAGCTTATATATGAAGTTTCCAGGCATATATATCTTGTGTCAATTTCAATTTTGATTTTTAGTTACGTGTTTTTCATATTTTGCTATTTACATCTATTTATGATGTTGCTGATTGGACATACGTAAAAGAGCAAGTTGTTAAGTGATTTTACATCTAAAGAGGAAGATAAAAGGGCTGATTTTACTACTATAATAATGTCGTAAAAGTACATTTTTAGATTTGAATATTGAGTGATAAGTTTCCCTAGAAGGGATGAAAACTTATTGCATTGGTTGGTATCTTTTCTCCTTAGTTGTTGGGAACTTTATGGCTCTTTGAAAGTGAATTATTGTACTTTTTGCACTGCTATTTTGTTTTTAATTTACAATAGTCATTGGGCAGTAAAATTTGGGTTTAAGATTTGATGAACCCTTTAGAAAGAAGGTGAATTTTTTGAATTGCATTGAAGTGTCATTTTGATGAAATTTCCAATAGGGTTAGCTTAGGGTAGTCCCTCATACTCTTCTGGTGGAGACCTATCACTGTATCTTGTGGCTAGATAGGATTTGCCATATGTGTAACGTATAGGAGTTGGAGATAGAGATGCACCTCATTTTTAGATGCTCCCTATACTGTGAAATTAGAAGACGCTACTATTGCCTTTATAGTGACCTAGGGTGCTCCCTCTTTACCTTTTTTTGGTATTGTGACCAGAGTTGCCTAGCCCTCTTCATTAGGGAGATACTTAACCATAGATCTTAGTTCTTGCACTTGTCGCCTTGCTAGGTGTCCTCTAGGAGGATCACCTCATACTTCCATGTTGCCTTCTCAGATTGGAGTAACAAGTCACTAATAACACTTTAGAGCATTTAAGATCATAGAACAATGAGACCTTGGGTCTCCCCTTGACCACTCCCCATGGGTGGAAAACTGACATATTCGACTTCATTTTGGAGTTGCTAGATCGAGCCATAGTCCACACATCATAAGAGTGGTACATGGGCCAATTTTAGACAGATCCAAAGTAGGGCACTTCCTACCCATTGAATTCCTCAGATTTAGCGGAACAACTACTGCTCTATCTAGAGTTTAACTTTCTTTCCTTTGATCTTGAATGGTAGGAGAGTGGTGCTTCCTTGCTCCTACACCCCACGAGGATTGTACAACTGAATCCGGCCATAGTAAACGACGATTTTGACAGTGAGTTGGTAGCCCGGTTCCCCGCTTGCCCTTGGTCATTAAGATCATGAGAGCTTGATATGATCTTTATCTCTATCTCTCTTGCTAGCATACCATCAAGATCTCTAGATTTCCCGTCTTGGACTCTCACATTGTGTCATTGCCTTTATATCATTGTGATACTGTTACGTTGCTTTGTGCCCAGCGCACCTTCAAATGTGCCCTAGGGAGAGAGCCATATTTTTTTACCAGGAGGGGTGTGATTGAGCAATGGTGGTCATGGTCGGGCCCTTTGGTCCTTAAGGAGTACTATGGCTTAATGGCACTGCTTACTGCCCTTTGCTGGGGTTTTTAACCTCGGGTTGGTGTCCGGGGCTCCTAGGGGTTGGTCATTAGGTCACATGACCCCACACCTTGCATACTTGCTTTGGTGGTCTTGGCTTCAGTTAAGAGACTTTTGTCTCCTTCCACAGCCACCTGGACACCCCCTTGGCCTCTCATCTAGCTGGCACCTACTGTCATGGGCCTCCTTCCTCACGAGGACGTCTCCTTCTTAACCATGCTGGACATGTTGCTTTGAGGGAGGGCTTTGGGGGATTTCTCAGCGTTTCGGGGTTAGATGGGGCATGACGCCCCCCCTCCAGCTTACTCCACACTTTCCTTCGGAGTGAATCGCTTATTTTAGCAATTTTTGGCACGAGGGGGATAAATATCACAGGTAGCCAACTATAAGCCTACATTTGGTTGTTGTTTTATTATTATTTTGATTTAATTTTAAGTTGACATTTTAAAGGCATGTTGGCCTGGATATTTTTGTAAAAAGTGAGTGTGAGATCATATAAATTGATTTCCTCACTTCATTTTAACACAAGACTCATGGGATAAAAACACTATGCATTTATTCTACCCTTCTTAGGGCTCTTTGGAGAGATGCGCCCCTCTTGAGGAAGGATGTTTTCTAGGTTTATGACAAGTTTTTGAAGCATATTGGTTTTTTTGCTCTTTCTCAAAGGTAAAGCTATGATTTGTTGGTGAAACACATGCATAAGGAGGTATCTATGTCTTGTCTTGATGTCTCTTTATTGAAAGTTGATGAATGGTGTTTACTCGTAGATGGAATGGTAGCCATTAGGTTGCATCTTGTCTTGGATAGGTCTTCATCTACTTTTATCTAAGTTGCAGGAAACTCGCACTTTAGTGCTGTACTAGTGCCGAAACTTGGAAACTGGTACGAAACGCCTTGGAAACGCTGTCGGCCATACCGTACGATGTTTCACGATTTGGAAATGCCGTATGGTATGACCGACGACGTTTCCACTCATTTTTCCTCCGTACGACGCGTTTTTGGATTTTTTTGGGGGTTTTATGGGGCCAAACGCATAGTTGGAAATTAATTAATTATTTAATTAACCTAAATAATATCTAGAAACATCTAAATACCTAATCTAAACTCTATAAAACCAATAATTCCTATTAAACTATTCACCATTGTTTTGTTTTTTCTTGCAGCCAGAGAGTACGGTTTTGTTTTTTCTTGCAGCTGGAGAGTACATTTTGTTTTTTCTTGCAGCCGTACATCATTCGATTTTCCACCATACAACATTGGAGTCTTCTTGCAACCAACGACCGCACAGTAGAGAGGTGAGTTTTATTGCAACCGTACAACATTTTATTGTAGCATCTAGAAACATCTAAATACCTAATCTAAACTCTATAAAACCAATCATTCCTATTAAACTATTCACCATTGTTTTGTTTTTTCTTGTAGCCAGAGAGTATGGTTTTGTTTTTTCTTGCAGCTGGAGAGTATGTTTTATTTTTTCTTGCAGCCGTACATCATTCAATTTTCCACCATACAACATTGGAGTGTTCTTGCAACCGACGATCGCACAGTAGAGAGGTGAGTTTTATTGCAACTGTACATCGTTTTATTGCAGTCGTACAACGTTGGAGTTTTTTTTGATGCCTTACAATAGCCGTACAACAGGGTGTAATGTTTTATTTTTTTGTGGTTTTGATTTTTTGCTTGCAGTTGTATAGGTGCCCAACTCCAAGACAATCGTTACAGCAAGCCTGCAAGGTTACTAGCAGTCGTACAACAAGGGCAGAAGGTACATATTTCTGCAGTTAAACAATTATGGATTGATTGCTTATTGTTTGTAGTACAAACTTTGTACAATTCTTGGCCACCTTGAGCTTATTTGTTTGTTTTTTTGTAGGTCTCATGGCTTCTCATACTATGGCTCCTCCAACCCCAAGAGATACTCAAACAACCAAGTAACAAGAGTACTATCCTCTTTGGAAGTATGTCACCAAAATCAAGCAACTTCCTAGTGGGAGTTCATGGGAATGGAGGTGCAACCTGTGCAGCAATGGCAAGATCTACAAGGGCTCTTACACGAGAGTCAAGGCTCACATCTTGCATGAAGGGGTAAAGGGGGTTGATGTTTGTGGCCATACCAAAAATCCAGAAGCAAGGGCTAAATTCAATAGAGAGCACAATGATGCTATAAGGTTGGAAGAACAAAGAAGCAAGTTTGGAAAGAGTGACATTGGCACCACTCACTTGGCTGCTACAAGTGAGCCACATATTGTCCATGAAGCAAGGAAGAGGAGGGCGGCACAACTTGAAGATGAGATGGCAAGCTCTACATTAGGGGTTAACGATAGTAGATTGTTGAAAATGTTCAACAATCAAGAGAGAGATGAAGCAGAATCTAGAGTAGCAAGGGCCCTCTATGCATGTGGCATCCCATTTAATGTGGTCCGATCCCCTTATTGGAAAGATATGGTGAGGGAAATTAACACAGCCCCTCAAGGTTTCAAAGGGCCAAATTATGAAAAACTTAGAATAGTTTTGCTCAAGAAAGAGGGGCTACTTATTGAGGATGTTTTAAGACCTATCCAAAACTCATGGGCCAACTCAGGGGTGTCCATTATTTCAGATGGATGGACTGATACAAGGCGTGGGCCTTTGATCAACATCATTGCATCTTCACCTGCAGGAGCAACGTTTTTGAGAGCAGAAGATTGTTCTGGTGAACTAAAAGACTCCCACTTTATAGCTGATGTTTTGATTTCTGCTATTGAGCAAGTTGGACCTGATAAAGTGGTGCAAGTTATCACAGATAATGCACCAATTTGCAAGGCTGCAGGATTGATTATTGAGAGCAGGTACAATCATATATTTTGGACTCCTTGCATTGTCCATAATATAAATCTGATCTTAGAAGAGATTGAGCATAAAATTGCATGGGTTAAGGAAATCACAGGGCATGCAAGAGAGATCATAAAATTCATCACCATCACTTATCTCAAGCAATATATCGAGAATACTCCAAATTGGAGTTGCTCAAAGTTGCTGAGACTAGATATGCCTCAAACTTCATCATGTTGCGTCGGCTTGTTGAGGTAAAAAATGCACTGATGAGTATGGTAGTGGGCCCAACTTGGGCCGAGTGGAGACAAGCAGATTTAGAGAGGGGAAGTTGTGTGCGCCGGTTGTTGATTGATGAGGATTGGTGGAGCAAGATAGACTTCTTGCTCAAGTTCACATTACCTGCATTTGAGCTTCTTCGAGAAGCAGACACAGATACACCTTTCCTAGGAGAGGTTTATGATGCCCTGGATAGCATGGTTGAAAAAACTGTGGAAATTATTACACAAGAAGCTCCAACTCTACTTTTTGTTGATGCTGATTTTACAGAGCAGGTGAGAAGCATCATTGTTACTAGGTGGAATGGATTTAACACTCCATTACACACTTTGGCACATGCTCTTATGCCATGCTTTTATGATATTGACTGCATTGCTCAAAGCATTGGGAAGAGGGAGGCCCCACATCAGGACAAGGAGGTGGCAATTGGGGTGAAGAAAGCCTTCCAAAGGTTGTTTCCGGCTTCTTTACAAACTGAAGTGAGGGAAGAATTTGCTTGTTTTGCTTCTGGATTGGAGGATTTTGGAGACATCTCAGCTTTGGATGAGAGGGGCAGTATGAACCCACTTAAATGGTGGACTTGTCATGGGGCAAATGGTGTGCATTTGCAAATCCTTGCCACCCGTATCCTATCACAAGTGGCAAGCTCTTCAACAGCAGAAAGGAATTGGAGCACTTATGGTTTTATTCATTCTGGAACACGAAATAGGCTGGGATCACAAAAGGCTGAGGATCTTGTATATGTGCATTCAAACCCGCGCCTTGTGTCTAATAGGGGTGAAGAATATACAAGTGGCCGTCATAAAGAATGGGATGTTGAGGCAGAAAACCCAGACTTGGATCTCTCTCTTGCTGCTCTTGATATTAATGTTGGTACTAGTGGTGCAAGCGAAAGTGGGATTGGCTCTTCAACTCCACGCGCTACTGTTGTAGGACAAGCATCTTGTTCTATTTTTGATGATGTTGATGAGGAGTATATGTAGCCTCAAGTATAAACTTATAAAGGCTAATTTTGGATTTAAAGCCTC
>LPNX011223741.1:210359-299632 GCA_001517045.1 Pseudotsuga menziesii | reverse complement strand
TATATATATATATATATTTTTAATATATATATACGACTTTTCCCCTGGTGTACCCATTTTTGGGGGGTCACGTTTCTAGGCGTCCCCGTTTCGGAAACTCAGAAACTTTTCCACGTTCTGTGCAACTTAGGCTTTTATCACCTTAGAGTAGAAGCACATCCTCTTTAGGAGTCTTATAGGGCAAATAGCCTAGCTCTTTAGGCTTCTCATGTAACCTAGCGTAGCTGCCCTAACTCTTCCCTTTGTTGCCCTTCAAAGTAGCCCTAAAGAGTCCCAAATTCTACCTCCCTTACCCTCGTTTCTTCCTCTTTTTCCTTCGGTAACCTCCTTAGCACTCCCTCACACCTTCACTGTAACCTTCTTCCCTCTCGGCTGCCTCCCCAAGCCTCTACCCTACCCTCGGGTTTGCCCTTTAGTGCAGTCCTAGGGTTGTTCCCTACCATCGGGCTTGCTGCTGAAGGGCGCAACCACCCTCAACCACTCTTCCTTCCTCCTCACCCTTCTTCCCTTTCCACATTTTCATCGTCGGACCTACTCCATAGGGTTGTTTCAGCCCTTGGTCACACCTTATGGCAGCCCTTCCTCATCCTTTAGGGCTGTCGTTACAGTGGCAACCCTCCCTCCATACAGATTTGTTGCTCATGTATCTTCACCTCAACCTCCTAACAGCTGCACATAAATAAACTGGCATTGGTTAGAGGGTTACATATTATTGGTTTTATTTGACACTAAATGAAGGACTGTTTTACAACCTTTTGCATATGCTATACTATGAATACATACACTAATGCGTGAGTTCTAAAAAAATGTATTTCAGCTGCTGATAACAACACGAAACTTCATTTCAGATTTTATTATACACACAGTTAGGAAGTAATATATGTATGTATGGTGAGTGGTTGCTGCTGTAGTAAGTGTTAGTGCTCTAATGATATGCCATTAAACTCATGTTATCACTTACCTTTGCTCATGCTGTTATACCTTAGGATGACATGTTGATATGTTGCTGTTAGTGCTACTGCATAAGTGATGTCTATATGTTTGATGATGACAGACACCTGTAATTTGGCTAATCACACTTGATGCTGCACACTAGAACTGTTGGCTAGTTAAAGGGTATTTGCTTACAATTGGTCTTGTGCTTATCTTTGGATGAATGCATTATGGAAGTGGATACTCTTACTCTATCCATATTCACATAAATATAGTGTATTTTTTTCGATTTTGATTTGACTCCAATAAGGCATTGGTCGCTAACATTCTTTAAAAGATATATGTTTTACTGTCTTTTGTAGAGTTACGTAGGGCTCTCCCCTAGGAGATTTCGACTTCCGAAGAAGTTTGGAGAAGTGACTAAGGTGACAGTGGTTACTTTCTTCGCATATGTTTGCTGGTGGCTTGGACTACCATTTTAATCGGTAACATTTTTGGCGCCGTTGCTGTGGACTATTTCAAAATTTGAAGCAGTTGATCAAGAGCCATTCACACCCCTGGCAAGAACGACATTCGGTAAGAAATTTGAGGTAAGTCTTTCTTGGTATTTTGAAAATATTATTGTCAAGGACTAATCTTCAGATCTTACCTGGCAACTCCACAAAGAAGAAGCCCGATAAGGCTTAACATTTTTGGCATCGTTGTTGGGGATCCTCAAAGTCTCAAATTTGCGGAGGTGACTTATCCGGAAAAGAACAACATTGTTGGTAAGTCTTGAGTCCTTGTTTATATGATTGCATATATTTTTCTAGAAAGGACTGACCTGTAGGCTTATCTGGCGACTCCACAAAGAACTCAACCCACCCCATCAATTAGGTACATCTTTGCTTTTGGTACTTTGGTAAGATTTGTTGAGATAACTTGGCAGGTCTCTCCTTGCGACTCCACTCAAGAAAAGGTAAAGAAGATTAAAGCAAACGATCTTGGGCAAAAGATATGGGGATGCTTGACCCATTTGACTTCTCAAACATCCCAGGATACCCGAACAAGTTCAACTAGCATTGTTGTCTCAAATCTATTTCGACATTTCACAAGGATGAAGATACAATTGCGACACATGTTACGAAGTTCAAAGAAATCCTTGTGGCATGGGACATTACGGATGAGGATACCATGATACAACTATTTGTGATGTCCCTCGGTTTGGGAGGGATCTAGGACGTGGATGCTTGGTATGATGGATTTCCTCCTTAGGGGATATCCTCCTTTCGATAGCGGATCGAAGTATTCTGCGATCAATGGGATCCTAACGTTAAGAACGAAATCTTGAAGATTATGAGCGACGAACATGCCTCAGAATAGCCTAGAGCACTCCTTGATGACAAAATGAAGATCAAGAAGCCTAAATTGAAGAAACCAAAGAATACACAAAAATGGTAAATGTTCCATGTCCTCAATTGACGGTCTCTTATGATGTTCTGGCTCTCTTAGAAGAAAGTTACGAGAATATAGAAGACAACAATTACTGGAAGTTCCTTGGTCCACTGGTATATGACTCTTCGAGACCTTACAGTACATAGTGGATCCACTCAAGGCTATATGTGTGGGAAAAGAAGTTTTCCCTGTCATCGATAAAGTTCTCACTACCTTCCAACCAATCCTGTCACCAGATCTGGACTTCCAGCAACATCCTGTGGTAAGTATCGAGGAAGTTATTAAGCTCTTTCCATCCTATCTTGGTAAGTCATTAATGATTCATTTTAACAAGATCAAGACAGGTATGTGGTCAGGTATGATTTTCATCCCTCAGTGTCACAGTGTTGATCGTCTATCTTTTCATTTGAAGCATGAAGGTATGAATTATCTAGTTGACAATTTCAAAATTTCAAGGATTATTTGGAATACTAACATGATTGTGTCTAAGATGAGCAATATACATGTATATCCAAAGAAATGCTTAAGTGAATGCAGGGATAGGTTGTGGATGACATATGAGGACTGGCAAAGACCTGCTTTACCAATTGCCTCTCAAGCTCAGAGTTTGGTAATCAATTTCAGGCAAAGTTTTTTCTTGACATCGATGTATGGTGGAGGAGATCCATACATAAGTCCACTAGAAGCATGGATCAACAAAGCTCGTCAAAATAATGCTTCTCTGTGGCACCATCTCAAGTCTTCCAGGTTCTCAGGAAAGTCTAGTTTCCTTTCCTCATCCAGATGAAGATCATGGTATGTACTCAACATATTATCGATGAGGTATTATCGTGGTTTGCATTAAAGGACAAAGTTAAGATCTCAAGTATGAATTGCTTACTCAAATGGTTGCATTGGTGGTATGAATTCACCTAACCTATTGTGATTACTATGTTTAGGATAGGTAGGGTGTAGTTGCATTTTAGATAGGCATATTAATGTTACCCTTGCATTGCATCTGATGTCCTTTCATGATTCAGTTAGTCTTTATTGTTCTTAGTTTGTTTCCCTTATTTCGCGAACAAGGCAGGACAAAAGTGTCTGCCCCTAGATGCTTTTGATCCCTTTGGATATTTGATGTGTGTGTAGGTCTACAGTTACCAGAAGATTCATAGGATCTCGAGCACTCCTTGGAAGAGCACTCATCCCGCAGTTGGAGCCAGTGTTACGCTGCATCTGTGCCCAACGCACCTTCAGATGTGCCTCGATGTGAGAGAGAGCCATTTTTTTTACCAGGAGCGGTGTGATTGAGTAATGGTGGTCATGGCCAGGCCCATTGGTCCTTCCTTTAGGAGTACTATGGCTTAATGGCATTGCTAATTGCCCTTTGTTGGGGTTTTTAACCTCGAGGTTGGTGTTTGAGTCTCCTAGGGTTGGTCACTCAGTCACATGACCCCACACCTTGCATTCTTGCTTTGGTGGTCCTGGCTTCAGTTACGAGACTTTGGTCTCCTTCCACAGCCACCTGGACACCCTCCTGGCTTCTCACCTAGCTGACGCCTTCTCTCTTGGGCTTCCTTCCTCATGAGGACGTCTCCTTCTTCACTAGTCTATACATATTGCTTTGAGGGGGGCGTTGAGGGGATTTCTCAACAGTTTGGGGTTAGATGGGGCATGGCACCCCCCTCCAATTCACTCCACCCTTTCGTTCGGAGTGAATCGCTCTTTTTAGCAATTTTTGGCACCTAGGGGAAAAAAACCCCAGGTAGCCTACTATAAGCTGACATTTGGCTGTTGTTTTATTATCATTTTGTTTTGATTTTAAGTTGACATTTTATAATTTCAAATTGACATTTTAAAGGCATGTCGACCTAGATATTTTTGTAAAAAGTGAGTATGTGATTATATAAATAGATCTCCTCGCTTCATATTAACACAAGACTCGTGGGATAAAAACACTATGTATTTATTCTACCCTTCTTAGGGCTCTTTGGAGAGATGCGTACCTCTTGAGGAAGGATGTTTTCTGGGTTTATGACAAGTTCTTGAAGCATCTTTGTTTTTTTGCTTTTTCTCAAAGGTGAAGCTATGAGTTGTTGGTGAACCACGTGCATAAGGAGGCATCTATGTCTTGTTGTGATGTCTCTTTATTGAAAGTTGATGAATGATGTTTGCTCGTAGATGGAATGGTAGCCATAAGGTTGTGTCTTGTCTTGGCTAGGTCTTCATTTGCTTTTATCACCTTAGAGTAGAAGCATGTCCTCTTTAGGAATGTTCTAGGGCTAATAACCTAGGTCTTTAGGTTTGTCGTCTAACCTAGGTTCTCCTTCTCACTAGGTAAGCCAACCTCCCTAGATATCCTAGGTTAGGTAGGGTTTTGCCAGGGTTAATCTCCTCTTGTCTTCACCTCTTTCATCAATCTTCTTCTCCAAAACCTTGCTTAGGGTTAGTCTTAGGGTTATTTTAGGTCAGTTTTAGGCATAGGTTAGTATTAGATTTGGTTCTCTTTACCTTCCAGCACCCTCGCTCCTCCTCCCTAACCCCTTAACCTACCCTCGTTGCCCTAACTCTTCCCTTCGCTACCCTCCAAAGCATCCCTAAATAGTCCTAAATTTTACCTCCCCTACCCTCGTTTCTTCCTCTTTTTCCTTCGACAGCCTCCCTAACACTCCCTCACATTTTTGCTGTAACGTTTTTCTCTCTCGACTTCCTCCCCAAGCCTCTACCCTACCCTTGGGTCTACCCTTTAGGGCAGCCCTAGGGCTGTTCGCTACTATCGGGCCCGCTGCTGAAGGGTGAAACAACCCTCAACCACTCTTCCTTCCTCGTCACCCTTGTTCCCTTTCTACATTTTCACCCTTGAACCTACTCCATAGGGTTGTTTCAGCCCTTGGTCTTACCTTGTGGCAACCCCTCCCCATCCTTTACAGTTTCCCTTACAGTGGCAACCCTCCCTCCATACAAATCTGCTGCTCCTGTATCTTCACCTCATCCTCCTAACAACTGCACATAAATTAACTGGCATTGGTTAGAGGGTTAAATATTATTGGTTATATTTGTTACTAAATGAAGGACCGTTTTACAACCTTTTGCATATGTTATACTATGAATACATACACTCATGTGTGAGTTTTAAAAATTGCATTTTAGCTGCTAATAACTACATGAAACTTCATTTCAGACTTTATTATACACACATTTTGGAAGTAATATATGTATACATGGCGAGTGGTTACCGTTGTATAAGTGTTAGTGCTCTAATGATATGCCATTAAACACATGTTATCACTTACCTTTGCTCATGCTGCTATACCTTAGGATGACATGTTGATACGTTGCTGTTAGTACTACTGCATAAGTGTTGTCCATATGTTTGATGATGACAGACACTTGTAATTTGGCTAATCACACTTGATGCTGTACACTAGAACTATTGGCTAGGTAAAGGGTATTTGCTTACAATTGTTTTGTGCTTATCTTTGGATGAATGCATTATTAAAGTGGATACTCTTTCTCTATCCATATTCACTCAAATATATTGTATTTTCTCCGATTTTGATTTGACTCCAATAAGGCATTGGTCGCTAACATTCTTTAAAAGAGACACCTTTTAGTGTTTTAGTGTCTTTTGCAGAGTTACGTAGGGCTGTCCCCTAGGAGGTTTCGACTTTTGAAGAAGTTTGGAGAAGTGACTAAGGTGACAGTGGTCACTTTCTATGCATATGCTTGCCAGTGGCTTGGACTACCATTTCAATCGGTAACATTATACCATTGGTATATATATCTTTTTGTTAGAGTTAGACTTAATGATTTGCTTAGCTAGACTCCATTTTATGCTGCACTCTCACTTGGAAGTTATTATGACACTCCCACTTTCTCATTCATAGTGGATGTATCTTTAGTCTCATTGACCTACCTTTGTGGTCATTTGTTAGACATTGATAAAATTATCTTATCTTATCTTATCATAGGATTAGAAAATAAGAGTATTTGAGAGAGAGAGAGAGAGAGAGGAGTAGTTGTTTTTTTTCTATTGTCATTATGTTTGACAATTTGTTGTTCGATCTTAGTAGAATGTTTTTTAAGGTTTTTCTATTTTTTGTAGAACTCACCATTTCCCTCTATTTTCTCATGTGGTTTGTTGACAAAGGCTTGACGACTTTATTGTAGGCTTTTGCAGTTGCAAATATTCAGATCTGCTCTTCCATCATGAAATTTCCCCATATCTACAAGAAAGAATCAGATTTTTTTAATTAGTATCTGGCGGAATCGACAACTTGTTGGTTTTGTACTCACGTGACACGGGGTCGATTCCGACTTCTACCACTATAACCTCCAGGAGAATACGCTGACCCCCACAACACATCTCAGGCTGCAACGAGGTTTAAACCCTAGACGTGCTTAACAACCCGTACACTTTAACAAGTGCACGGTTGCCAAGTGGTCTACACCTTGGGGGGTACAAGAAAGAATCGTAATTGCATGCTTTGCTTTTGAACAATAAAAGCATTTTGAGCCATATTTGACGGCAACATTGGATTTGTAGCTGTCAAAATTGGCAGGGTCAACTCTTCGTTTGGACAAATTGCACATTGTATTCTCCAGATTTGAGGTTTTTGTCAACCAACTTGTTGTTAAATTTGAAGCAGTGTTGCAAACATTGATGAATTTTTTCCAACATTGTGAAAAATCGCAATGTCAATTTTCAATTGAAAATTTCTGGGGGGGGATCACGATTTTTGGAAAAATTGCGATTGCGTTTTTTCCTCTATTTTTCCCAAAAATCACAATTTCATAGGAAAATAGTTGGCCTTTGGACAGGATGGCGTATAACCCACGATTTTGCTTTTTATTTTCTCATTTTATACGAAGATTGAGGGGCTTGGAGAGCAAGAGAGGTTTCTAGCATTTCTCTTGTAGCTAAGGACTAAAAGCACCATGTTTCCATCTTGCCATCACCAATTTATTGTGGATTGGGGTTTGATTCCCATTAGTGGTTACCACATTTGCAGGTATTGGCAACCATTTTTTTGTTTTTTTTTTGTAGATTTTTAATAGGTTTAGGGTTCTTTTATTAGTTTTCCCTCTTCTTGCCAATTTGTAAGGAGAGATCTACCATTTATGTAGAATCTAGAACTATTTTGTTTATTTACAGTATTAATTTTTTATTTTTGTAAATGGAAATTTCAAATTTCAATGTCTCTTACCATCTACTATCTTCATTGTTCAATCTTGAATCTGAATTTCAATTTCCATTTTTCTTTGCCCCAGGTTGAGTCATTGGTATTTGAAAGTTTGAAAAATTAAAATGCCGAAAGTTTTGGACCCTATGTGGGTATATGACAATATGTTGATCCCTTGGATAGACATAATTGACAAAACTTGAATTGCAAGTTGCGTGGGAAGGAAATGACAGGGGGAATCAATAAATTGAAATACCACCTTGCATCGCTTTTCTAGCATAAAGTGGGAATTTATGATAAAGCAACCCCATAAATTATTCATATTTCCAATAAATCACTATAAGATATGGAAAGAAAGAGAGATGAGAGGGTATCAGTGAGAATTGAGATTGTAAGAGGTAGAACTAGAAGCGAGAGCTTTACCTCAGTTGCACCTTCAAGTTCCACAATGCCCTCAATGACCTCAACTTTCTTTGTTCCAAGAACCATAGCTGATGCACAACCTTCTATTAGTTCAATGGTTAAAATAAAGGAGAGGCAAGAAGTAGACAATGTTGTGGGTAGGTGCTTTTTATGGAGTGACATTCCTTTCATCATTGCCAAGAACAACCCCTTCTACCAACATATGTTTGACGTTGGTGCTATTATTCGCCCAGGGTATAAGGCCCTACCTATGAGGAGTTGGGAGGGTCTATCCTTCAAAATGAAAAGGTCAACTGCACTTAGAGGTTGGAGGAGTTTAAGGAGTCATGGCAACTCACAGGATGCATTGATATGTCAGATGGTTGGATTAATTAGAAGGGAAAAACCCTTCTTAATTTCTTGTCTAGTTATCGTAAGGGGATAATCTTCATTAAATTTGTTGATATTTTGCACATATTAAAGGCACAACATTATTATGTGAGTTGTTGGATGGGTTCGTCTAAGAGATAAATCCGTAGAATGTTGTCCTAGTCATAACGAATAACGCTGCTAGTTGTCGCTGTTGGCATGCTTCTTGTGCTGAGGCATCCGACCTTGTTTTGGATTACTTGTGTTGTGCATTGCATTGACTTGATTGTAGAGGATAAGGGCAAAATCACAAATCTCAAAGATGATATTATTGACTCGGCTAAGAACATCACAAAATTTATATATAATCATTAATTTGTGCTTTAGCTCGATGAGGCAATTCACAAATAATAGAGAGTTGGTGCATCCAACAATCACACATTTTGCCACTAGCTTCATTTCACTTCGATCTCTCTTGGCTTGTATGTGGGAGGTGGAGAGAATGTTCCTTTTAGATGAGTGGCATGCATTGGCGTTTAGCACTAAATTGGAGGGGCAAGCAATATGTAGGTTAGTGTCATACCATGATAGTTTTTCGGCAGCCGTGGAGGAGGTGTGTGCCATTAGTGAATTTTTGGTAAAGGTTCTTCGATTGGTTGATGGAGACAAATCCACAATGGGCTACTTGTATAAAGCCATGGATAGGGCTAAAGAATACGTTCGTGCTTATTGAGGACAAGGGGGATGAGGTCTATGAGAAAAGATTTTTGATATGGAGGGTCATTGATGAACGTTAGAACAATACACTCCATTGCCCCATTCATGTTGCAGGGATCTACCTCAATCCCACATTCTCATTATATTCGTGTGGTTTTAGATTTGATGAAAGATTATATTCTTGTGGTTTTAGATTTGGTATTGAAGTTATGGATGGACTCCTCACATGTGTTCAAAGGATGATGCCAAGTACGTAAGAGCGTGCGGAGATTTCTAAAGAATTGAAAATTATAGAATGGCCGGTGGGAGATTTGGCTATTGAAGACAGGAAGACCAAATCAGGGTCTTTGTTTGCTTCCTAAGGATTGCAAACAAATCAAAGCACTTAGATGCTAGATATGAAACTTAGAATTGGAAGCTAACCTACTAATCAAGCTTTCTGTTATGATAGATAAATAACTTGAATAAGTAAGATAACACTTTAGATCTGGACTAACAAATAATAGTGATTTGCAAAACAAGTATAGATCTTGTAAAAGAAAAGCAACTTTAGGTTCTATTCTTAAAATACGAATCTGAATGCAGATCTACGAGTGCCTTTCGAAGGAAAAAACCGAAAACAATGAAGTGTAAAGAAGGAGAGAAGGAAAGAAAGGGCAACTGGGAGAATAGAGGATCCTTGGGCCTTCACTTGTGGTGTGCCGAGGAACTTTTATCTGCAACAAATACTATTAGAAAAGAAAGACAGAGAGATCATACAAGATCTTCCACGTCTCCAATCACGACAACCTGCATATCACACATCGACAAAACACAAATCAAATGTAGAAGCATACATATTCAGAAATCAATACAAAAGCATTCATAAGCAAATAAGGACCTTGGCTCATTGCATCATTGTTTGGGTATTGAGGTAAGAAGAGACGACAAGAATAGAAAGTTGTGTATTAGCCAAGGGAAGTATGTTGAAGAGACGCTTGAACTATTTATGATTGATAGGAGTACACAACAGTTAATACTCCATTTCAATTGGGAGTACTGTTGTCTAATGACACGAAGCCTAAGAACATACGATAAGAAGAAGAAATGGAAAGAGTGCCATATTTTAGTGCATTTGGAAAGTTCATGTATGCAATGTTGTGCACTAGGCCAAACTTAGCTCATATTGTGGGGGTTATAATTAGGTTTATGGCCCATCCAAGTAAACAACATTGGAGAATTATGAAGAGAATATGAAGATACTTACAAGGCACGAAGGGCTATGCTATTTGCTATCATGAAGTTGGAAGCAACACGATTCAAGTGCATGGGTTTGTTGACTCTGACTTTGGTGGTGATGTGGACAAGGGAAGGTCCACAAGTGCCTATATTTTTACCTTGTTTGGAGGATGTAAGTTGGAGGAGAAAGAGGCAACAAGTAGTTGCCCACTCTAGTATAGAGGCAGAATACATTGTTGCTATAAAAGTTTCTAGGGAACCAGTTTGGCTTCAACTTTTGGGTGAAGATACTAGTTTCAAACAAGGGCCCATGGCTTTATGGTGTGACATTATTATTGATTTGATAAAGAATCTTAAGTTCCATTCAAGAACAAAGCATTTTAGGGTAAAACACCACTATATCAAAGTCCAATGTTATCAGGCCCGACTGGTTCCAGAACAGGTTGACCCTTAGAATTGAACCAGAACCGGTAAAAGACCGGAAACAAAAACCAATCATCTCTAAAAACTGGAACCAGTAAAAATTTAGAAACAAAACAATCAACCACAAAAACTGGAAACATAACCGATCGACCAAAAAATATGTAAAATATTCAAATTTTGATAAAAAATAATATATCTATGTACATCCATGCGAATGCAAACCATTAGACACAAATATGCAAAGTTTTATCATGTATATATCAAGTAAGGGTTTGTAATTAGGTTTAGTATTTTAGGTTTTAGATTTTAATTTTAATTTCTTAATTGAATTTGGTGGGCCAACATACACTTGTATCAAACTCCATAGAATTGGCCGGTTTCGACCAATTGATTCAGACCTGAAAGATTGGAACTGGATGGCTTTGTACAAAACTGATCATTTATGGTTTGATGGGCTGGTTCCTCCTGGAAACCCCCGAAATCAGTTCAATTGACTAGTTCAATTGGTTTTGGACTGGTTCTGATAACATTAGTGGAGTCATAATTTGAGGTGATACTATTGAAGGTGAAGACTCAAGACATGATGCGGCTGATGCTTTGGATGGCAATAAGTTTGCTTGGTGTAGAGGTAGGGTGAGCATGCAATCTTGTTAGGAGTTATTGTCGAAGGTAGATTGTTGGGAAGTGTGCAAATTACTTCTCAACATTGGTTGACATTAATGATGAGTGTGCTAGGTTGGCTTATGTATTAATGTTGTTAGTACCCAGTGTAGATGTTAGTTATTACAGTATGTTATGTTAGGCGAGGATAATTATTATTGTATTTAGGGCTGCATTTTTAAATAATTATGCCCCTTGGATGTTGGCATTTCATTTATTATATATTGTAATAACCACCTGGAGATTCTTTGTGCTTAATGAATAATTTTGCGGTCATCTTGATATGATTAAATCTCCATGTTCACTTTTCTCCCCTCTTATCTTGTCATGAGCTGGGGATATATTGTGGAGATATCTTTGTAGGGTAATATTTTGTGTTGATAGATATTTCTGCACACTACTAAGCTGTCCATTCTGTCTAACAAGTATTTCCTTGGATTATCACATATTTGCTTAGGGAAGCTAAGCAACATAATCAATATTGGTTTTGGTAGTCAGGATAAACAAGATGACCAATTTTATCCATTGGTGTATGATACACAAGGGAGAGGACACAGCTAGTATTGACACTGGTGAAGTGTGTTTGCAATTTTGGTCTTCCTAGAGTAATGTCCAGTGACTGGGACACAAAGTTCAAAATTTTTTAGAGGAACTTAATTAATTGTTTTAGCACTCAACTTAACTTCACAATGGATTAACCAAGTTGTGGAAGACATGCAAAGGGCAAATGTGGTAAGCACATAGATGTTATGAGAAGAAAGACTTCCATTAATAATAAGTTTAATAAGTTTAAAGGCACACAAATGACACCTTTTAGAGCCATACATGGTTATGACCCTTTGATTCCCATGGACTCGGATTTGAAATATTTGAAGAGAAAGATAGCTTCTTTGGATACGTAGAAAGAAAACAAGAGGAACCGCGTGTAGAAAATATATGGAAATGGCACAATCCAAGGTGTAATTAACCTTTAAGATCAACATCATGCTCTAATGTTTTTCTAAGTTGTCGACAAGGTTTAATTGAGGGTGCACTCCATTAGTTTATTTTTTATTGCTAGATGCACCAAGTTATTATCAAGATATTTTGGACTTTTTCACTATTGCTCAACAATTACTGGCATGGATTGGAAATCACATGGAAATGGCACAATCCAAGGTGTAATTATACTATGAGATCAACATCACGGTCTAATGTTTTTCCAAGTTGTCGACAAGGTTTAATTGAGGGTGCACTTGATTAGTTTATTTTTTATTGCTAGATGCACCAAATTATTATCAAGATATTTTGGACTTTTTCACTATTGCTCAAATAGTTACTGGCATGGATTGGAAATCACAATTACCTGCCTATGTAAGGATGCATTCTGTTTTCCATGTTATTTTCTTGAAAACAAGCATTAACTTGATATAATAATGTATTTTCCAACTATTTGGATATGCAAAAGTGGAATAGGCAGAAAATGATCCAGCTTGGATAATGGAAGAAGGGGTTAGAACAAGTGAAGCACGACTCGCGCTGGACTTGCGAGTAGCACTAAGTCAAACACTGAACCAAGTAATCGTAGGAGACTCGGCCAAGACTCGACCACCCCACAAAACTCGGACGAACTCACGCGAAATCGACAGTTTGTCATGATAAGATTGGAGGGAAAATTGACACAAGAGAGATTAAAGAGGGCCCAAAGCGCTCATATTCACTCAATCTACTATTTGTGGTCATTGATGGTCTATGCTATCGCTAAGAAAGAAGAGGCAAGTGGAGGTCGATGAGTCGGTGGAGGAGGTCGTTTGTGGGTTGCAGTCTCCTGTTCGATTGGTGCTTCTTCGTGGTTGCAGTCTCATGTTCGTGGTTGCAGTCTCATGTCCGTGGCCACACTTTATTCATGGTCGTGAGTGCTCTGAGTCTGCACTCTGTTCATGGTTGCAGTCTCTTGTTTGATTGGTGCTCATTCGTGGTCGCTTTGTGTTTTGTCGGTGTTCACCGTTGTGCTTGCAGCTCTACTTGGAAGGAAGTCACGCAATGTCCAGGTTAGTATTTGGACTTTAGAGTTTTAAAATTTTTAAAATTTATGTTAAATAATATATATAATAAAATGAATCATTATTTTATTGTTTTTTAAATTTAAATTTTTACTCTATTGTTTTAAATTTTAAATTTTAATTGTTTTTTAATTTTCAATTTAGAATTTAGTTTTAAATTCGAAATTTGATGGGCCTGTGGCTGAGTATCTCCGCCACACAGCCATTGTGGGCTCTGAGATATTCAGCCACATGTCCATCAAGTTTCAAATTTAGAACTAAATCCTAATTTGTAAATGAAAAAACAGTTAAATTTTAAACTTTAATAACAATTAAATTAAAAATTAAAAACATTAAAATCATATTTAAACATTAAACATTAAATCAAAAATTAAAATCATATGATCACTATTTAAATTTTTGCATACAAAAATTGATTGTTTATGAGATAATGTTATGAATTATTGCATAGATTGTAGTTTATAAATTGTATGGATTGGAAATGCCTTTAACCTCTATTTTGTGCCCAAATTGTACTCTATTTTATCTTTTTTACTATTAGTAGAGTCTTGTCGAGTCTGTCCTGAGTCTTTCTCGAGTAAGCGAGTCTTATGCTAGCCGAGTCTTTGCCGAGTCCGAGTCATGCAACAGTGGTTAGAACTTAGAAGAGTTAGAAATAGATAAATGAAAATCTATTTAGTGGAATGGTCCAGCAATCCTCTTGAAGGGGTAATGTTGGAATCTCTTGCTTTCATGTGAGATATCAGCCTCATTAAGGGCAATGAATTCCTTTAGTGGGAGAGATGTTAGAGCCATGCTTGTCATACACAAGCAACTAACATTGTTTTTAAAATAATTAACAAAGGTTTTTATGGCAACTAAAGAATCTTCACTAAGGTAAGATGTTGTCCCTCTTTTAGCGATTAGATAGGCTGGTTGGGTTCCGTAAGTCCCATGGCCTTTCATTTCTAGTGGCCCCATATGGAAGTTATGCTTATTTGTTTGACACACTAGTTGGTAAGGTGTCTAAAGTTAGTAAATTTATGCACATATTCTCACGTAAATTTTAAGAGCGAGCATTATTAGTAATTACACTTTAGAGCAGCCTTTGAACATAACAAAGGACAACCACCACTTTTCCTATTAATGCATTTCATTTATGATGGTAGAATTTGGACATTAATTTAAAGATTTGATGGAAAACAAAATTGTTTAAGAGAGTAGCCTCCTTACAAGCTATAACGACTTAATTACAGAGAAGACTTTGGGCATGGATGAAGTACCATTTGCATTAACGGTTAAAGTTGTAATAAATCATATTTGAGGACCGATAGCCTTCATTTGGGAGCATTTGTTATGCAACAACCTCCATTTTTGAACCATTTTACATGGAATAAGGTTCAGTTTTGATACTGCATGTTCCCCTTATATGTCACTCACCATACATAGAATGAGGTTCAGTTTTGATACTGCATGTTCGTCCTATTTGTCTCTTACCTCTTGGTGCCCTTGCGAAATTTCTATGGTCTTGCACACAATTTGGAAATGGAACAACGTCCTGCCCCTTCATGGAAGTTTGGCATTAACTGTCATACCATTAGGATTTTCCATGTCAATTTTGGAGCAATGGCCCAAAGCATGTAAATTTTCCTTTAAAGCTCAACTAGGGCTAAAACAATATATTTAAATTGTTTACTGAAATAACCACGCACAAACTTCTTTACTAGTATGTAGCGGAATATAAAATACTGAGAAACATTCACAAAATCACATCACATGTAGACACAGATATTTTGGGTATGGAAACCCCCGGAAAACCCAAGATGGGAAAACCAGTGTAGCAGTCAGATATAGAATTTATGTTATCAAGATATGGAACTTTTACAACCAGCAGGTAAAATACACCCAACCTGGCAAACTGAAACCTCAGCAAAATCATTGAGCAACCCAACAAGCAAGACACTACTGCTTTGCGTAGCTGTACGACCCTGCGGCAACAGTACGACCTGCTGTATGGATTCCGTATGGTTGCTGACGTCGGCAATAGAGATCCGTACGGTTTGTACGACAGCTGTACGGTGCCCTTGCTGTGTGTCACGCTGCCCCTCTGTGTGATCTGTACGGTCTCTTGCTTAGTCTCGATGAACCTATCGTGCAGCTGCTCCTCCGTTTTTTCTGCAAACTCCTTTGTCTGACTTCTCTCTACCTGAATCTTGTCTGTGTACGTGTCCTCTCCACCAAATATTCTTTTAACTCTATTGGCTAAGTGAAAACCCTAATCCTCACTATGGATCTATGGATGAGATCTTCCAGTGAGAATCAATGGCCAATATTAGATTAACCATCACTTAAATATTTTCACATTTCACTTTAATAAAGTGATTCCATTAAAGTCAAAATCAAATTAGAATAATTAAAGTGTTTTCCTAAGTTAAAAATTAGGAAAATCACTTTAATAGATTTGGTTTCCAGTTTAATGTCTCTTTAGCATGCAAGGACACATGCAATGCTAGAAGACCTTCCTTGTTGCTGTTTTCTAACAGAGCAACCCCATAAAATTGCTGATCTGATTATATTTTATTACAATTTTGCCATTTAAGCGTTTGGTATGATTTGCCTGCTTAAAAGCCTTGATAAACAATTGTCAAGTTCATTTGATGTATTTCAATGTCCTTATTTATTGTTGTTGTGAAAACGATTCATTAAATTGGAATGCATTGTGGACATGGATTGGGCATAATGTGGACCATGTTGGTCACATGGACATTTAGCTGTTGGGAATTAATATATTGTTTTTACATGTTTTCTCACAATGATTGCATAGGTTTATGCTTATGCTTTTGTTTCATCAACCTGATTTGTCACATGAGAGGTAACTTGAAACTTTAAATAGGTTGAAGGATATATGCCATTTGGTACAAATCTACTTATTATTCCCTACGTGGTAATGGGCTCCAAGGCATTCATAATAGTTATATGCCATATACGTCTTTGAGGGGGTAGTGATGACGACATAGCACTGACTTTTGGAAGATGCTCTTCATTGAGAGGTTTGCAAGTTGGCCATATAACTCTTCTTAAAGATGTGAACCTGTCCTCTACATGGACAATGCATGATTTAATGATCAAGTAATCTTTACTTGATTGAGTAGTCATGCATTGACTTATGAGTACAACTATTGCTTTTCTGTGATGCTTGTGTTTCAGGTGAAGGGTGTTGAGGATGAATTCCTGACTTTGACCCAAATAAGCTGTCTTGCTCTTCAATTAACAGTTTTATAAATGATTCACTGATTTGTAGTAATAATCTTAGAGTTCAGAACTAATCTAATGGAAAGCCCTTTTCACCAAATGGGACTAAAGTTGAACCTAAACTTCTAGTTCCAGCAGACTGGGGAAATCGTAGTTGTAGAAACACAGGGCCACTAGGAGGAAACTGGAAAAGGAAAAATGCTGGTTAGATACCAAAAATGATATGAGCAAATGAAGGAGAGAACACTGAAAACCACCTGAATATTAGAAAATAAAGCAGAACTTACTCAAAAGAATCTGGTATATATAAAAACTGTATGAAGTTATAGAACACCCTGGTGACTTTAAATAGGTATATTTCTACTAAATGGGATTGACGCCCAATTTGTAACCAATTTTTTGAAGAAGCATATTCTTACAATTAAATTTCCTCTTTTCCATATCGAAGCACCTACACATAAATTAAAATACAAAATTTACTAGAGGACAAACATTCAACATTTGTAACGGATGATGATCCTAAAATTTAAATGTCCTATACCAAAGGGTTCGTTACACAATATCATTAACTCTAATGGCTTTGGAATTAGAGTATTGTGACAGTGCACAAGAGAGATGAAGCGCTTCTTACGTTTAGATGTGCTCAATAATAGCTTATATCAATATGCAGGGTTTGGCGGCATGTTGTTAGAGGCGGTGATTTTGTGATCGATGCTACATGTGGCAATGGACATGACACCTTGGCATTGGTAAAAATGGCGTGCACAGAATCAAGAAAAGGGCTCATCTATGGGATGGATGTGCAGCAATCAGCATTGCAAAACGCTTCATCTTTGTTAGATTCCACTCTTAGCACAAATGAGGTACTTTTAACTCTTATTTTAATCACCTAATTATTGTTTTTTGATATGCAAATACATAGAAAAGTCAATTGGTTATTGCTATTTCTTAAATTTGCATGCAATTTTGTATACAGACTAGTATGTGAAACAATGTTTTTTCAACACGTGTGCTTTCCAAGTGACTTAATAGTCCAAAACTGTTTTTCAAGATTTGGTGCATTGATGGTGGGTAGGTTCAAGATCCAATGGGTATGGTCCCTGTGATAATGTGCTTGACTATGTTTGT
Organism: Pseudotsuga menziesii; assembly: GCA_001517045.1. Taxonomy (NCBI): domain Eukaryota; kingdom Viridiplantae; phylum Streptophyta; class Pinopsida; order Pinales; family Pinaceae; genus Pseudotsuga; species Pseudotsuga menziesii. The sequence goes on along the minus strand of LPNX011223741.1, from coordinate 281,913 downwards.
CAAGGTTTGAGTTGGGATAATGCAGCAGCACTGGTTCTGTTATAACATGTGCTTGCTGTTATGGTGTCTCCCCATACTAATTTGGTCTTCTTTGTGGATGTGGTCAAGTGCAAATCTTGAGAGTGCTATAATTGATATCCCTTAGTTGTTGCTTCATAGCCAAAGGTGATCGAGTCACAATGATCATCTTTGTAGTAGTTATGTACCTTCTTTTGTCAAAAGGGGTTTAATGACCCCAACAAAAAAAGAAGAAGAAAAGTTTAATAGTCCAACCCCTTTTTCTTGTGGGAGTTGTGACTAGGGATTTACTAGATACAAGCTAAAGTTCTTTGTTTTTCAAGTAAAAGGCATCCTTGCAAACTCTCCATTACTACTTTCTTTCCTAGTTTATAGAGTTCAGATCTTAGATTAGATTTGCTTTTGACATTTATAGGAGTGGTCCTTGCACTTCCACAATGTATTGATACTTTTGTACCCAATAGTCCCATTGACCTATTTGTGCTCATTTGCCAAACATTAATAAAATTATCTCATCTTATTATTATCCTCAAAAAGAATACCTCTGCTTATTAGTAATTTGAATTCTTTCACAGCTATAAGGAACATTGACTGGTCAGCATGGTTGGTAGGTCATATCCCTTCATTAGGTCATGTCTTTTAATTAGGATGTGTCACTTCACTAGTTATTATTACTTATTAATATTTACATATATATTATGTTCATTACAATAGCTATGTATTATTATTGGGATTTTAAAAATAACAAATTCATCACACCTCTGGATCTTCTGGAGATGATCAGTCAATAGTGTATTGAGCGCAGTCGATTGGGCATTTGATTGGTTGGTTAGGATGGCCATGGTAGTCGATTGGTGTGTAGGTCGAGGCATGCTAAGCAATGCTCACTCGTGCTTCAGTGTTGTAACGATGCCTTTAGACACCACTTCTTGAAATATATAACTCGATCTACTAACTTCCTAGTTCTCCAACATGGTACTAGAGCTATTGGTTTGACACCTAGCCTGTCGTCTACAAGTCTTTTAGAGGTCATCACTTGCATGTGCTCTTGATGTGTCGGATCTCTCTAATAGATTGACTCAGGGTTTTGACTTGAAGAGTAAATCAGGGTTTAGATCTTAGATCAAGATCATGAGTTCCAAGCAAGAACCTATGGTTATGAATGGCCACGATTATGGTATGTGGGAACAAGATATGGAAACGTTATTATAGAGTAATGTGCTTTGGGAGTTTACTAAGATTGTGTTTCTAGATTTGATGGATGATTGACAGAAGTTTGCCATCGATGGGAATAAGGACAAGGCTGTAGAAGTTATAACAACCTACATCTATAGGGAGATTCACTTTCATATGAACAAGATTGACTATCCTAATCAAGTTTGGAGGAAGCTGAAGACTCTATTGAATAAGATTGATGAAAGTTAGGTTATGTATATTGAGAGAGGGTTGGTCTCTCTTGATCCTCTCTCCTTTGACAAAATTTAAGATTACATGGCTTGCGTGAAGGAGCTTCAGTTGAAATTGAGCCAATGTAGAATGGGTTTTTCGATGAAAGACGGTAAACTCATAGAGTTAATGTTGATGAATCTATAGACACCCTATGATGTATTTTGTTCCACATTTTGTGCTAGTTGGGATTCCACAAAAGAGGATGGTTAGGGTTATTCCTTTGATTCTCTTTGTGGTTTGCTAATTAGGGCATAGGAAGAATTGCTTGATGAAGGGAAACTTGATGTTAAGTAATGTGCCCATTTGCTTAAGGGCAAAGATTGACAAAACTATAGAGGAAGAGGTCAAGAATGCAATCAAGAGAAAGAATGGGATTGTGTCAACCATACTATTAAGAAGAAGCATGATGATTAAACATCGACTAAGAAAGGTAAGAAGGCAACTTGTTGGTATTGTGGGAAATCAAGACACATGAAAAAGGCTTGCTGGAAGAAGACTAAAGACCTTGAAGATAAAGTCAAGAAGCTTGAAGGCGACATGTTGACTGGATGGTTGATCGACTTATGGCATCGACTTTTGGAAGGTAATGTAGAATCCAGATAACTGTACGTGTTTTATTAGTGCTTCTTAGGCCTTGCATTCTCACGCTTCTCAAAGTGAGTCGCTAGTAGACTCTGGTTGTACCCATCGCATGGCTAAAGATGCTTCTCTATTATCTTCATTGAGGTTATGGAAAAAGCAATCTTTGTGGAAGATGATTATGTCGTTATTGTTACTAGTTGTGGTAAAATTGAATGTCAAAATGGTGTAATCACTGATGTGAATTATATACCAAGTTTGAGCAAAACTTTGTTGTTTGTACCTCAACTAGATCAGAGTGATAAAAACGTAGGGTTTTTGCCAAATTGATTTGTTGTAAAAGATATGAACAACTAACATTGTTCTTGTTGTTGAGGGTATTCTTGACCCTAAGGACAAATGATATAATTTCTGTGACTTTCCCAAGAAAGATTGAGGACTTACTACACTCATAGAAGACTAGCGATCATAGTAGAATTTGGCATGGAAGAATTGGCATTTGAATTTTCAAAGTATGAAGTTGATGGTGAAACTTGACAAGGTTATTGGACTACCTACGGTTGTTTCGTTCGATTGTTTATGTGAAGGGTGTGTGCTTGGGAAGCATCACTAGGTTGCATTTGGAATAGGGAAGGATTAGAGAGCAAAGACTCAATTGGAACTTGTCCTCAATGACTTATGTCCTTTGAACAAACCATCACCAACATGTGCAAGCTATGTTTTCACTTTCATTGATGATTTTTCCAAGTATTGTTGGGTATATTCTTGAAGTAGATCATGTTTTTTAAGAAATTCAAGTAAATTAAGGCATTGTTAAAAAGCAAAGTGAATGACTTGTGAAATGTTTAAGATCAGGCAATGGAGGAGAATATGTGGGCAAGGCTTTTGAAAGCTACTTGTCACATAATGGTATCTCTTGGCAAATATTTGTACCTCAATGGAACAGTATTGTTGAAAGGAAGAATTAGAATTTTGTCGAAATGGCATGCTGTTTGCTTTAAGCCAAAGGAATTTCATCTTGATTCTGACTAATGTTGTATGGGACATGACTCCTCTTGAGAAATGCAGTGGGAGAAAACCCTCTATTGCATATCTTAAAATGTTTGGCTGCATAACGTGGGCTCATAATCTAGATGATAAGAGAAAGAAACTAGTTGCAAAGAGCCATACTTGTATTATGATGGTCCACTCTGAAGAGTTGAAATCCTATAGGTTGTTTGATCTATTGAAACAAGAGATTATTTGCAAGAGATGTTGTCTTTGATGAGAAGACTTTTGGTACATAGTTTTAAAAATTTGCAAAATCAGAATTGGAATCAGTCGATTCATTGAGTAGAGCACAAACTTATTTGTATCAGCCATTAAATCAGTTCGAGTGACCGGTTCGATATTGAAACGACCATTTTGGACTCCAAATCGATTGGTTCAGTATTGAACCCATCAAATCGATCGATTCATGTAAAACACCAGCTGAGTTTTGAATCGCCAGCATGTGGGGACCGCAGATAGGAAAAAACCCAACATTTTTTTGTTTTTTTCCCTCTTTTCTTCTAACCTAATCATAACTCTATTCAATGACCCCCCCTCTATTTCCCTACACCTATCTCATATTCTCAGTGCATTCATGAGTTGGAGGCTTGGAGTAGCGTTGAAGTAGCCAACAATTAGCAAATAGTGAGGGACAGGCCATGGAGATTGATCCTGATCACCGTCCACCATTGTATGTACTATGTAGTATGATCATGGTGTAGTGGCATCATGATTCATAGCATGTTTTTTGGTTGCTATAGGCCTAATTGATTGTGTATTTTGTTCTAGTCCCAATCTCCTAGATATGTATTGCATAGTAAACTTTGTGCCATTTTAATATATTTAGTCTTATATGGTATCAATGTTATCGGAACCGGACCGGTCATCGAACCGACGAAGCCCAAAATGTGAACCGGACCGGAACTGGCAAAAAACCGGGTAAAAAATCGGCTGACTAAAAAATACATAAAATATTCATATTTTGTAAAAAACATGTATAAATTCATGTGCATACATATGAATCCAGACCATTAATACAAAAATATGCAAAGTTTCTCATATATATAGCAAATATGGGTGCAAATATCCAAAATAGCACCTAGTGCAATACATGTCTGAGGTTCTGAACCAAAGTACATTAACAAAGAGGCTCCAAAGTACATCAGCAAAGTTTTATTTTCTGTTTTTTTTTTTTAAATTGAGTTTCCTGAGTCCCCAGTCCAGACCGGCCGGTTCCATACCCGGTCTAGACAAAAATCCGGTTTTTTGAAATTTTTTTGCTGACCGGACCGGCCAACCCTATAAACCGGTCAGACCGGCCGGTTTTGCCGGTTCCGATAACACTGTATGGTATATACATGAGCAAACTTTGGATTATAATCTTAATTTTTTTTTCTTTAAAATTTAAATATTTTATGTATTTTTGAGTAAACCGAGTCATTAAATTCAAATTGGTCTAGTCATGACCAATTTCAATTCTGAGTTTGAGTTGACCCTCGAGCGATTCCGAGTCCAATTTTGATTCTTAAAATTATGTCATGCAATTATATTGTTGAATTCTTCTTTTGGCTTGATAAGTAGTGATCCATTGGAAATTTTGAAGAATTCTAGATTGTCTGATTGTTACATAGAGTTGTCGATTGGATTGTCGATTTATATACCCGAACCAACTTGCAATCAGCAATCAACAGTTCAGTTGACCACAAATTTTGGAACACTTGCTTAGTCCATCAATGGTGAGCTTGGTATAGGAACTTATTCAACCAGGAACATTTGTCTTCTCAAACGGGCGACTAAGACAATTGAAGCTGTTGGTAGTAATGCCGGAGATATAAATGAATGATGCAACAAGAAAAAGAAGTAAAAAACAACATAGTAGTGTTATTCTAATGGCACGTGTGCTGGAGGCATGTCATCATGGTACATATATAGATATGCATGGTCAACATGAATGGTAGAATGGTATGGTTGATGAGTATCATTATTTTATTAAGAATAGTTCCTTGACCTCAAGTAAAGAAAGTGGTGAAATGTCAATGGGTCAACAAGACCATATTCACATCTAAAGTCGCTGTTGAAACAGAAGGATCACTTGGTAGCAAAGGGATTTTCTTAGCAAGAAGGCATCAACTACACTAAAATCTTGGGCCATGTTGCAAAGATTAACTTTGTTTGATTGATTCTTTCACTCGCTGCTCACTATGGATGGGAAGCATACTAGATGGATGCCAAAAGTGCTTTTTTATATGGTGATCTCATTGAATAGATTTATATGGAGTAACCCCCTTGGTTTTGAGAAGAATGGTAATCTTGTATGTTAACTAAGAAATAATTGTATGAGAAGATTGATCATTGTTCCTAAATCTTGGTTTCAAATACTGTGAATCATATCAAAGTATCTATGTTTTACATAATGGTGAAACTTTAATTGTTGCACTATATGTTGATGATCTATTCATTACTGGAAGTGATTTTGATTTGCTATTGGGTTTGAAGAAATAGTGAATACCTTTGAAATGATTGTGTTGCATTTCTTCTTAGGCATCCAAGTTTAACAAATTGATGATGGTATCTTTCTTTTTCAACCTAAATATGTACTGAATCTATTATAGAGGTTCATAATGGAAGACTGTAAACCATGATATACACTTTACTAGTGGGGGCTGAAGCTTTTGAGTGTGATTCGTTAAAAGTTGATGCTATTCGCTACAGGCAACTAGTTGGTAGCCTTATTTATCTAACTCATAGTCGACCATATATTACATTTGCTATTAGTGTGGTCTCTCGACTTAAGTAGAATTCGCAAGAGAGCCACTTCAAGGCTACAAAGAAAGCTGTTCAGTATATCAAGGGCATATTGTTGAATATTGTAACTTCAAAGGATATTCTCAATGTATTTTACTGATGTAACCCAAGGGAGATGTTATTATTCCTTTGACGGGGTGTTATTATTGTATTTGGTCATCATAGAGTCATGAGGTAAAGCCTCCATGGTAAGTCGGGTAATTAGTACCCTAATGAATAATATAAAATACTGTTTTGAGTCTTCCTAGGTGAAGTCAGCCCAAACAATTTAGTGGGGTCGACTTGTTTAGGGTAAAAGTCAGTTGGCTCAATGTGTATAAATAGAAGAGCTGTGGTTCTTATTTGAACACACAGACACTCACTTCTGTAGCGCATAGGAGAGAGAGAGAGACAGAACAACAAGGAGGAGAATAATTGTTTTGGGGTTATATCTTATACATCTTATACAGTGGAAGTTTTGCTGGGTTTTCTTCCCCTTGAGGGTTTCCTAGGATAAATACTGTGTCCATCTTGTGATTGTGTTTCTATCAGTGATTCTGGATATGCTATTGCTGTGAATTTGAAATGAACACTAATGAGCATATGAAATCTTAACATGGTATCAGAGCTTTCCTGATTAGGACAGCTTTGACAAGGTGAAACTCCCTCTCCTCCCTCTTCGGAAGAAATTAGGGTTTCTGCAAATTTTGGAGTTTTGAAGATCTGCTTGCATAGAAAGTTGTGCCTCCCTGGAGTTCATCTATTAAGCCCAGGATCGAATTTTTTGGGTCGTTGAATCTCTTGGAAAGCCAAACCCTAGTTTGGCAGTAAACTAGAAATCTACAGAAAACCAAAAGCAGAAATTCTACAGTGCTGCAACCTCACAAGTAGGATTTGAAGGGTGAAGATTTGGGATCTCCAGAAAGCAATTGGACCAACCAACTTGCCTCAGTCAAGTGCATCTACTGGTAAGGTCAACTTTTCATTTTGAGAATTTTCAATTTTTTGTGACCTACTGGATAGGATGGCCCGAAGCACTAAGCTTGAGGACAAATTGGAAAGCCTAGAAAACTTCCTAGCTTGGAAGTATAGGATTGGTCTCATTCTTAGAGAGAATGGCCTTGAGAAATACATCAAGGATGAAATTACAGAACCAACAGAAGTTGAAGCTAAGGAGAAGCATGAACAAGACCTAGTCAAGGCAATGAGGATCATTGCTGACTCTATTAAGGATCACTTGATCCCTCAAGTGTCATCTAAGAAGACACCAAAACAGATGTATGATGCTCTCTCCAGAATGTATGAAGGAAGGAACATCAACAGAAAAATGAATCTGAGAGCTCAACCGAAAGGCACCAAGATGAGCAAAGGAGAATCATTTCAAGAATACTTCACAAGGGTCTCCCAGTTCAAAGAACAAGTAAGTGCTATTGAAGACATCCTTGATGAGGATGAACTAGTTATGACTGCTCTCAATGGTCTCACTAGACCTTGGGACTCATTCATACAGACTCTATGTGCAAGAAAAGAAAGTATGAAGTTTGACATAGTATGGGAAGACTGCAGTCAAGAAGAAGCTAGAGTAGCCAACAAAGAAGCTCTACTCAGAGAAGATGATCAGGCTCTAGCCATCCATACTAAAGAAAGGAAACAATCAAACATCAAGAAGAGTAATCATAAACCTTCCAAGAAGAAGTTTCAAAAGAAGAAGGATTACTCAAAGTATCAATGCTACAACTGTCATAAGATAGGACACCTAGCCAGAGAGTGTCCATCACCAAAGAAGAACAACAACAACAAGAGACATCATGCTCATCTAGCTGAAGATGAGGATGAAGAAGAAAGACCTCGAAAGAGATTAACAAAAGAAGAAGATGTAGATGAATATGTACTATTCACTGCACTCTCTGGGTCTGTAACACCTGGAGAAGACACATGGCTTATTGATAGTGGTGCCTAAAAGCACATGACAGGGAAGGAGCAAACTCTGTTAAGACTTGAAGAAAAGAACTCTCCCCAGAAAGTATCATTGGGAGATGACTATCAATATCCCATCAAAGGTATTGGTGAATCTAGCTACAACCTTGACTCTGGGACATCCATGAAGATGAAGGAAGTACTGTACGTACCAGGTTTGAAAAAGAACTTACTTTCCATCTCAGCTCTAGATAAGAAAGGATATAGAGTTGCTTTTATAGATGGACAAGTACTGACGTGGTCCAAAGGAAAGACACTTGAAGATGATGTGGTCATTGGAGAAGAAGAAGGAGGATTGTATAAACTCAAAGGATCAAGTAGATTGAAGTACGACGACAAAGGATGAAGTAGATCGACGTGTGGCTGCAAATGATTGAGAAGATCGAAGTGTTGTTGCAAAGGATCGAAGTAATGCTGCAAAAGGATTGAAATGATCGAAGTGTCGCTAAAAAGGATCGAGAAGATCAGAATGCTGCTGCAGAAGATTGAAGTGCTGCTGCAAAGGATCAAGAAGATTGAAGTGCTGTTGCAAAGGATCAGAAGATCGAAGTGCTGCTACGAAGTATCAAAAGGTCAAAGCGTTGCTGCAAAAGGATCAAGTGATCGTATGATGCAGAAGATGAAGACATTGAAGAGTAGCTGTTCTAGTTATTGATTGTGAAAACTTCCTATGATGTTAGATGTATTATCTCGATATTGTCTCTTTGTGCTCCTATAGTCTATGATGATGTTGTCAGTAGAATAACCTTCTTGTTAAGGGAGAGTTTAAATATTGTAACTTCAAAGGATATTCTAAATGTATTTTACTGATGTAACCCAAGGGAGATGTTATTATTCCTCTAGCGGGGTGTTACTATTGTATTTGGTCATCATAGAGTCACGAGGTAAAGCCTCCATTGTAAGTCGGGTCATTAGTACCCTAATGAATAATATTAAATACTGTTTTGAGTCTTCCTAGGTGAAGTCGGCCCAGACAGTTTAGTGGGGCTGACTTGTTTAGGGTAAAAGTCAGTTGACTCAATGTGTATAAATAGAAGAGTTGTGGTTCTTATTTGAACACACAGACACTCACTTGTGTAGCACATAGAAAAGAGAGATAGACAAAACAACAAGGAGGAGAATAACTGTTTTGGGGTTATATCTTATACATGTTATACAGAGGAAGTTTTGCTGGGTTTTCTTCCCCTTGAGGGTTTCCCAGGATAAATACTGTGTCTATCTTGTAATTGTGTTTCTATTGGTGATTCTGGATATGCTATTGCTGTGAATTTGAAATGAACACTAATGATATCTAGTCTAGGATATGAATCTTAACATATATCAACTTGGTATAGATTATTGCAGTACTAAGAACCCTATGGTCAACTATACCAACTTGAATTTAGATGTAGAAGGGATGATAGGAAGTCTAGTTTAGCTATGTGTTTTAGCTTGACTCTAGACCATAGTTTTAAAAATCGGAATCGGTTGAGGGTCAACTCGGAATCGGAATCGGAATCGGTAATGAATCGGTCATAAATCGGCCGATTTGAATTTAATGAATCGGTTTGCTAAAAAATACATAGAATATTTAAATTTTAAAGAAAAACAACATTTTCAAGATTATAATCCATGATTCCAAGGCATTGAAGACAAAATAACCAAAATCTGCTCATCTATATACCATATAAGAGTCAATATATCAAAATGGCACAAAGTGTACTGTAATCTGGAGTCTGTGACTGTACTCTGTGCAATACATAAATGATAATACAGATTCCTCTCAGGCTGTCCAGACTCCTCTCAAGCTGTCCACTGTCCACTCAGCAGTAGCATTGTCCACTCGGCCGGTTAGACCAGTTTGTTACCGAACCAGACCGGTTTGGTGACCAAACAGGCCGGTTCGGTACCGAACCGGTGAACCGGCTGGTTCTGAAACCGGTCAAACCGATTTTTAAAACACTGCTCTAGACCCATAGTCTGGTCTTGTAAAATGCAAAACGTTGTCACGGCTTCCACCATAGAAGCAAAATATTACGATGTAGCTAATGTTGGCACATAGATAGCGTGGATTTGTAATTTCATGAGTGATAGGGAGTTTCTAGTTGAGGAATGGATTGTAGTGTATTGTGACAATCAAAGTGCATTAGAAGTTGGTGAGAATCTTGTTGCTCACATTAAGTTGAAGCATATGGGGCTTCATGCTAATTATTTGAGGTAGTTGGTACAAGATGTTGTTGTCTCTTTTATATCTTCACAAAGCCTTTAATAGAAGTTAAGTTTGTGAACCTTTAGGTTGTGTTTGTGCTTCAAGAAACTTCAATTATGGCGGGTGTCTAGAGAAGTTAATTTCACCTCTTGAATATCCAAAGCATTGTGATGATGGGGGGGTGTTAGAATGCCAAGTTCATTACACCTTTGGATCTTCTGGAGATAGTCAATCAGCTGCTGACTTGGAGAGTTGAGTGAGCAGTCATTTGGGCATTTGACTTGTTAGTCGGATTGACCACACATTTGATTGGTGCGTTAGTTGAGGAAAAGTTCAAGGAGTTCAATGTGCGCCCTAGCTAATAAAAGTGGACCATGTCTTCCTCACTTCAAGAAAGTTAGTAACACTTTGGTGTTTTATATCGATGGTACCGTGAATACAAAAAAACTAAATTAGTCTAGGCAAGTTTTGGCCAGTTTGGCAAGTCTTGGTTAAGTCTTGGCAAGTACCTTGTTTAGGGCCACGTATGAGGCAAGTACTCAGCCTAGCTAAGACTTGTCAAGACTCATGAGTCTTGTTCGACTAAAACTTGTTGGTAGATGCTATTGCAATAACTCTCCTTGGCTACAAAATCCCATCTTATAATGCAATTAGGGGAAAAGAGTTAATGGAGGAGTAAGAGTCTATTAAGGACATACTAGAAGGCTTTTAAAAATCGTGGGAGAGTACTAGTTACACCATTATGTAGATGGGTGGACTAATCGATGTTATCAGACCGAATCGCTCATCGAATTGGTCAAGCCCAAAACCCTGAACCGGACTGGAACATGAAAAAACCAGACCAAAAAATACAAAATATTCAAATAAAAAAAACATAGATATTCATATGCACCCAAAAGAATCCAAACCATTATACACAAATATGCAAAGTTTCTCATATATATAGAAAGTAAGGGTGCTTATTGATATATTTAAAATCGCATTGAGTGCAATCCATATCTGACCCAAAATACATAAACAAAGTGACTCTAAATGGCCTCTAGAGTCCAAAAAACTTCATGGTATAACAAATAACTACATATCATCAAAATCATTGCCTATATTGGGATCCTATTCTTCAATAGCACCTTGTGCCCCCCATCTCCAGGCTCTAGCCCTTGCCTCTATCTTGAATCTCAAAGTTGATCCTCTAGGTACATTAGTCAACAGCCTACAATTTTGATGAAACCTAATCCAAGCATTAAAAAGAGAAGAAAATTTTTGCATGCCTAATAAGTAAGTTTGCTTGAGTGAAGGGTACATTTTTACTAAGGTCATGACAAAGGAGTTAAACAATCAACACCACCAACATCAAGGTACATAGAGGGATTGACGTGCTTGATTAAATGCCAATCCCATACACTCATACATGATAGAATCGAGTGGAAATGTTGCAATCTTGAAACCCTAAACATTGTTAAGTTTGTTAAATTTTGAATGGGATCTAAAATTCTACTTTTTGCATATGAATTCCGATGATGTTGGTACCACTCTCAAACATCCTTATCTTTCATTTTCTATCCTTTTACTTAAGAATTTAGAATTATTGATGATTACTACGGTTTACCTTCATTTATTTTTAAAAATTGTATGTTCAAAGCCATGCCATACTCACTTGTATGGCCACTTGGAGCAGAGAACTAGTTGGTTTCGTACCGAACTGGCCTCTCAGTTTGGAACCTCAAACCAGACTAGAATGGCCCCTGAAACAGTCGAACTGGACGGTTTTGCCAGTTCTGGTCCGGTTTTGATAACACTAGGAAAGATACAAGGAATAGAACAATCATACATTTCCTTGTGTCACGCCCTAAAGGAACCATGTTCTTGAAATCTGTTGATGCATAATCACATGTCGAGGATGCAAATCAATTATTTTCACTACTGGTGGAGATTGTTGATGATGTTGGGTAAGGTATGTTGTCCAAGTAATTGCATACAACATGACAAATTATGTAGCAGATGGAAAACTATTATGTTAGTCTTGGACCCCATGTGATGTCCATTGTATAGATTTGATTTTGGGTGAGATAGGTAATTTGGGTTGGATGTAAGAAATTATTAATGAATGTAAATAAAAAACCAAGTACATATACAACTATGCTTGGGTGTTGAGCCTTATGCCAAAGTTCACAGATGAACTCATTTGCCTAGTCATTGCGTGTCTTGCAACATATTTTCTTTCACTGCAAACTCTTTTTACTGATTACATGGCTGAGAAAGATGTTTATTAGTTAGAAATGGCAAGATTGGAAAGAGTATGTAAAATTGGATGCAATGGTTGTTTCAGGGTTCTTTCACGGAGGTTGTTAACTTTACTGAGCCTCTTATGAAGTTGGTGAGGATCATAGATGGAGAAAAACTGACAATGACATAAGTTTAGGAGGGGTATGGATCGGGCCAAAGAGACCATAAGAATTCCTATATGGGGATGAAGTGAAATATGGTTCCATATGGGGAATTAATAATTCTAGGTGGAACAAGGAGTTGCATTTACCGTTGTATGCACTGTGAACATATCTAAATCCCAATGTATTTTACAACTAGACCTCTAAAATTCAGAGAGATCCTTAGGTGATGCGAGTTGTGATGGTTTACATTTAGAGGATGTACTCGGATCCTGCAGTTCTAAACTTGATCAATATAAAGTGGGATTTGTACATGGAAGTATCTAGTATCTTTAGATTTAGTTTAGCTATTCGACTTAGGGACAAGAAATACCAGGTAAGATTTAATTTTTAAATTGTTAGATTTATAATTTTGTAGTTTTTTTTTAAAGTTTTGCATAGCGAAAATTGTAATAATTGTTCTTTTATAACAACTCTTTGGTTGATAAATTGTGGCTCAAAAACACCAGATCTACAAGAATTCAACATTAGAATTTTAAGTAAGATTTGCAGCACTTTAGGTTTTGAGTGCAATTGGAATTCATTTGACCCACATTCACACCAAGAGGCACAAGTTGGACTGTGAGTGATTAGACAAGCTGGTTTCCATTTACTACAACCTTGTCCTACCCACGAAACTATTGCCACAAAAGCGTATGAATCCAATTGTATTGGATAAGATTGATCTAGAATCTGGTTGTTTTGCAGAGGATGAATCTCTTGATAATTGAGTTGGATTGACACAAACATGGGTAATCTCTCTAACACGCCGGTGTTTGAGAATACCTGACATGCAGACATTGCAGTTCCTGCATGAGTCAGTTGGACTAGGAGCAACTAATGAATGCTACAGGCCCTAGCTCTTCGATGGCTAATGGTAGGCATCCTTTTAGTTGAGAGTCAAGAGTTGAGACATTGTCTATTTTTAATTTTATTTATGTCACGATTTATGTATCAAACTTCAGGCTTTAGCCTTCAGACATTTATAATTAATTGCCATTTCGAAGTTTATATTATCATTTCACAAGATGAATTGATAGAGACATGATTATTTTATAGATTTTATAAATTGGAAATGTCAGTGGTATTTTTTTGCATAAAATTTCTTGTATTTTGAGTCTTTTTGAATTTGCCGAGTTTTGCCAAGTCGCAAAGTACTCCCGAGTTGAAAGCTGGCCGACTTTTTGCCAAAGTCAGAGTCTGACAACTTTGTCCAAGATATATAAATTTACAACTGTCATAAATTTTTTATATTATGCTAGATGATGACTTATGGATAGATCATTGTATTTTCATTTTAATTTAGTAATGAGAAAAGAATGATTTGCCAAATCTGAATTTGAAATTGTGTTATTGTATATTGTGTTGTGTTAATTTTTGATTAATCACTAATTGTAAAATTACTATTTTTCTGATAATTTGTATTTGTTTTCTATGTTTGGGGTCCCTTGTGTTTCATTCCCTGGCATCCCTTGTGCTGTCAATAGAAATTTGGGGGTTTCTCCAGCCATCCACGAAACTCGTCCCCCCACACCTCTGTTCCCTATTCCTGAATCATGGGTATTTCCAAACTGAAATTTTAGTGTTCAGCTCTTGAATAAGAATTTCATTCTCTGAAGATGCAGCTCAAGATCTGCAAATTTGCAATGAATATGTTCCAGCATTGTCTTTCCCCACAGGAATGGTCTGGCTCTTGCCCTGGACCTGAATCAAGAACCGTGTGATCTCCACAGGTTTACATCCATTCTTTTTCAAATCCTACTGCAAAAGAAAACAAGATGATTCGCTGAAAACAAGGCCGGATCACTTTGACCCAAATACTTCCAGTTTTTTATTGGAAGGTTGAGGCCAGAGGCTGCCACCAACAACATTTCATTCACTTCTAGTGTTACTTGTCCGCTATGAAATGTCCTGGAATCATTTGCTAGTGTTACTTGTCCACTATGAAATGTCCTGGAATCATTTGTCTCTGTTTTAATGAGCTTGCGATTTATTGGTTTCATCTATATTAGGAAGGCTTCTCTATTGCACAGTCAAGTGCTTTTCTCTTGCATCTGCAGTAAGAGGATTTGCTCAGCAACTGCCTAATTCAAATTTTTAACCTTTCTGGATGTGTTGTTATTTCATGCAATCAACTATTATACCCCCACCACCTTTAGGCAGTGTTTTTGAAATTGGCTTCTGACATTGTTCATGTTAGCCTACTTTCTATAAATAGGGTCCACTATAATACTGGAAAATCCCTATTTGTTTAGATTGTCACATCTTTATTCTGAGCTCTCGAACCAGATCTGAGTGTGCTAGGATTACTTTCCCATTGAGTTTTGAATCCATGCCCCATTCCAAAGTGATGTTAAGTTTGTCCAACTAAATCACTCTTTCTGGAAAAACTGTGAGGAGATTCAGGAGTCTCAACAAATAATGTTTCCTTGACTTGTAAATAGATGAGATATTGGCATCTGTTTTGTCATTTTTACATGTGTGAAGCGAGAAAGATCATATGTTTTATCATAGGAGCTGAATCTTTATTAGGTTGTTTGCTGCAGAGGCAACATGTGAGACTTTTTCCATTGTGTCACAGCAGAATGGAAGATATTGTGCCTGAAGGTCTTTCTGCAAGGTATAATGTTGACATGGGAATACATCTTTGTCAATTTGTTGACATTATTCCTTTTTCTATCTTATGCCAGTGCTGACAATAGTCTTTTTATTCATATGCTGAAAGTTTATATTGGTTGGGAATCTCTTAGTTTGTTTTCAACTTTAATGATTGTCGTGATATCAAAAATTCCATTCCTTATATTAGTTGAGTTTAGACAAATTGAGACATGTAGCATTTACACTGATAAAAAAAGGTTTTGTTGGTTGGGGAATTTACCATTACGATCATAATGATATCATAAATTTCATTCTTTATTTTAGACCTTGATTAAGTTATGGCCATCTGCAGACTTGTGGCATTCAACTTAGGCTATCTACCGGGAGGCAGCAAAGAGCTAATTACGAGATCAAGAACGACATTGCTGGCCTTAGATGCTGCAGCTAAAGTTTTGGGATCTGGTGGGCTAATCAGTGTCATTTCATATATTGGACATCCTGGAGGCCGGTAGTACATAATTTATTATTTTCAATCCAAATTTACGGACTGTTCTAGGCCAATATTTTCTTTTTATTTTTCCCTGATAATGAGTGGAGTGTTCACTCTAAACAAGTCAGTTGAAAATCCTTCATGCAGCAATGAACCAGATAACATTGATAATGTCTAGCTGTGAAACCCTCCATATTAATATATTTATGGTTTTTATATAATAGAATAATTCATTATTCCTGTTTTCTAAAATTTGAAATAATACTTTTATCAATTTTAGGATCATATCTTTTGATGCAAACTCATATTATTTAGTTTATAACTTTATACATAATTGTAAATATTAAATTATAGCCCAAGGAGTTAGCTCAACTGCTTGTCACCAATGTTGCTAGGCATTTAGCTAGTTCTGTGCCAGCAGGTGCCTGGTTCGAATCCCCCTGGTTTAGGGGTACTAGTCTATGCCTATTTGTTTACTAGGGATGCCGTCCACATATGCGAGGTTCCTTGGATTTTTTTTTAAATATTGAATTGATTGTTTAGCATCAAAGTGGATTAAGATATCTCTTTTACTTCTCGCTTTGCTCCATTTACATAATATGATACATGATGAACTCCTCTCTTATATAATTTCTTTTACATAATTTTTTGCGTCATGCTTCACAAACCCATTTTCATCTGACTGTTTTTTGTGCCATATAGGGAAGAGTATGAGGCAGTAAGAAGCTTTGCTACAAAATTGCCGACGACAACCTGGGTTTCTAGCGAGTATGAAATACTAAATCGTCCATCTGGGCCAGTGCTTATTCTTTTGTTCAGAAGATGATTCACTTCAGAAGTTATGCAGGAGGATAATGAGGCCGGCTGCAGCTGGGATGGTGAAGTGTATTCCTGCTCTCCATTTTGTTTGGAAGATGATCCACATGGAAATCATGTTTCAGAAATTAGGGCATTTCTTTGTATTATCCATTTTATGGAGTTAGGGGTGTTTGATATTTCTGTTCAATTATCTAAGCTATTGTGAAGTTATCATTTGTTTATCTCTAGCACTAGAGGTGCAATTGTAGTAGTATACAGTAGCTGTGACTACGACAGTATCTAGTTGCTGATAGGTGCTCAGCTGCTCAAGTCCAAACTAAAGTTTTAGTCAACTATTCTTTTGTTTGTCGTGATATGTTATTAACTTATTTGCCATAGGTTTATTGAAATTTCCTGAAGATGCATGGAGGGTATGTTGTTGGTCTACCTTACCTTTAAATAGGATGTATGTCGACCCAGGATAGGACCCACATGAACATGAGAACCCACATGAGCAGTATAAATATACAAGCGTAACCATCATTACTGATATAATGATATGATTATTTGACATACTATTACATCTTCTGTTATTTGGATGTTATTTCTATTAATGTATTCTTGAGTTGTCCTTTGGATATTATTTCTCAGGTTACGTGCTTTAGCAATGCACCAATTGCATTGACTTCTTACTGATTGCCCAAAACAAAGAGAATCCTTTGGATATTTGTTGAAACCTATGAAGCACATAATAATGAAAACAAGACTTGACGATAATGTAAACCAAATTGGAAAGTGCAAAAACTGAAAATGATGGATTCAAATATGATTAAAATTGGGTTTTTTGAGATTATTCTCGTATTATTGAGTGCTTAGCAATGCAGATCCTGGGGGACATCATAAAACTATTATGGCATTTCTAAAATTGAACATGATGGTAGTGTATGTCTTTGTGTTTTGTATATCATATCATAGCCCTTTGTTATCATTGAGCTGCTACAAAGTAACACAAGATTATAAGAGGTTGCCTATTTATGTTTCTAAATTTTATTACATGTTCATTTCAAAGACCACAAAAATTAAATTGTTTCGTAAATTGTTGAGATGGGTAATGACCTAGGGTCAAACGCTGGTGGGCATAGAGCTCTCAATTATAAGTTAGCTGAGTTTGACCAGTTTTATATGCAACATTCATTCAAAATAATGGTCAATATATACATATTTCCTACAAGTATTTCTCATGTCAATTGCACTGAAAGAAGATGAATGAAGATATCATTAGTTATTTGCCTTAGGAATTGGAATGGTGCTGGTATGTTTGAAGTCTTAAAGTTACAATTATTGACAGAATCATGTAAAGAGAAGTATGAGGGATGGCTTTCTCATATGGGAGTGATATGATCCAAATTAGTGACGATCTTCACAATGAATGGTACAATTAATTTATATGGAGGGACTTTGAAACTCTGTTTTCTGTACTGTTTTTTAGCCCTTGAAAATGCATGGTTCATTAAGCATTTTCATGGGCCTTCCTTCTCTCAAAAGCATAGTAAGAGATCCTTGGAGTATAGTGGTAGTTTGATGGAGAGCCTTGTTCCTAGGTCAATTAGGGACCACGTTGGTGAATTATGCAAGAAGGGAACCCTAAATAGGGTTGCCCTACCATATTAGGGATCTAGAGCATGATTTATGGCAAGTTAAGGGATCAAATACAACCAAAGCAAGAACACCCTTCATTATAGGAGGTTTGGAGTATAGCATGAGGCAAAAGGAGGATTATGGAGGCATAATTATGATTCTACTCCTTGCAAGAGGGGCGTGTTGTGCAAAAGGGCATTAAAGCATGGTAAAGTGACTTTATGGGGCATTACACATGATTTGAGGCATATTCCACATATTTGGAGGCATGTTTCACCCTTAAGATATTTGGAGCAAGGATACTTGGTTCTACATATTTGGAGGAGAGTCCTTTGCATGGGGAAGTGGCATGTGGGATGGTTGACATGGTCCAAGCCCTTAAACGAAGAATTGATGCATACTCTAAAGGCATACAAGGATGGCAAGTGGCAAGTGGACATACACAAAGAAGAAAGACGTCCCGAGTAGCTTGGACCTATAAGCTAAAGAAGGACCATATATAACATCACCTTCCATAATGGGCAGGGGTGCTAAGGTTGGATGTCTCTCCAAGGGTGCACTAGGGCTAAAGAAGGCCTCAAATTGCATAAGAAATCGCTAGGGAGGTGGACCCTGGGTAGGAGGACACTTTCCATGGATTAAAATTAAAAATATTATTTTCACTTCTTTAAACCTTTAGATTGATGAAGCCCTAATTTGGAATGGAGGAAGGTATAAATAGATAGATTCATTTGCTAGAGGCGTGATTGGAATTGTGGAGATCCCTTGTAACCTTAGTTGAAGATCTTTTGGGATGAAGAAGTTAAGGGACATTTCATGTGAGGTTCTTCATCTTACTTTTACATTTTTTGGATTTATTTGATCATTGTAATTTTATTATTATTTGAAACAAGCAGGATTTTGATATTAAAAGGTCGGGGAATATAGTTGAGAGATTGCATATTGTCCCTATTTACAAAATTATTCATCCTTGAAGAGCTATATCCCAAAATTTTCCTTCGACTTGAAAATCTATAATAGAGTACATTTATGGCAGATAATTTAAAACTATAGACTCTTATAAACTGGCCTAGTAGAACATTGCAAAAAAAGAACATCAAACATAGAGTTAAGGAGGCCTGCAATTGTAGACAACTTCATCCATATTCTTGTCATTCTCTACCTGATCATTTGAGCTTGAAACCTCCACAGTTGCCATTGTCTACGATTGAACATAGTCATCATCTAATGCTTTGGAATATATGGACATATTATGCTGCAAGTGACCTCCCTGAGCTACAACCAACAACATATCACAATGGACTTTAGCATCAAGAACTAGATTTTCTATCATTTCTCCATGCTCTTGGACTTGGCTTTCCAAATCATCAAACTAAGCATCCAAATGTGCAACGCAAAAGGGGATTTTTTCTACTATTGCAATAACACCCTCCGGTTGAAGGTGGGGCCTCCTCATCAAGCTTTGAATTTTTTTGAATCTCCTTGCACCTCTCCAAGCCTTGAACCCCAACTTGCACCCCACATGATTTTCCCTACTCCCAAAACCTTTGTCGAGTCCCTAGATCGAGAGTCCAAGAAACACGAAACAACTAGAAGATAGGTTGTCGAACTTCCCAATAGAACCAAAAACTCGAGCAAATTCTAAACTAGAACAATGCTCTATAAAGGGGATACTTGTTACTATCCGTTGAGCACCTACATATGTCACCTAGAAAACAACCCATAGCATAGCAAGACCTCGCCTAAGTTGAAGTTGCGCAAACCCCTACGTGGATATCTCCTGACAGAGATGTCCCACAAGTTGTATTGAAGAATACACTTACTGCCATAACACATGAATGCAAGCCCAAAAATGCAGCAAGGAGAACAGGTGCATGAGGGTATAAGCTTCACTTGCGGTGGATTAAATTCAGGCCTAACCTAGGCCCCTTTAATGAGACCTATGCCATGCCATTCATGAATCTATAAATTAAAAAACTTAGGGGATCCACCAATGTTGAGTGTGGCACACATCTTTTGACAAGAATTCCACGATCAAAAGTAGTATTCTTTGCTAGCCTATCAACCACCTTTTATTATGCCTTCAGATATGAAGGAGATTGAGATCCCTAATATGATCGAAATTGTTAATAATTCTTTTCTTAAAGATGTCCATTAGTCGATTCCTCCTTAGATATCTTCGATCTTTCTCCTTGCTTGAGAAATTACCCACCAAGAGTCTCCAAAGGATAAAGACCTTTTGGATCTTGAGAGCAATGATAAATTCAATGCCCATTTATAATGCATACCTCTCAGCCTGATTGTTGGTTGCATGTCCCATTCCACATTCATAGGTGATCATTTTATTTCCATCAGGATCCAAAAGGACCCCCACCATACCGACTTTCCCTGTTGATGTTCCCCATGGTTCCAACATCGGGCAAACATTCTGAAAATCATTCTCTCAGGTGGGTTCGTGACTCATATAGAGAATGGTCCTGTTGTAGCCCTAATTAGTCATGTGTTGACTATATGTATAGAGGGCTCAGATGCTTAGCCTTGTCAGTCATTGACTACAGTGGTAGTAGGCTAGAGGTCACATTGTGTACTCTCTATGTGAGAGTGCTTCGTAGTGGGAGTGATCTATTCTTATAGAGTGAGATGACTTGTCTATGTTACAAAGAGATCTTATATTCTTGTATATTAGACAAAGTCTAATCTAATGTTGAAGTTGACAATTGCCTTAAGAAGCGACTGAGACTTCTTAAAGTATGGTGAAATCAACATTAGAGCTATAGTGAAGAATGTTACTGCATGTGAGGTGATATCAATGAGGAGGATTTTTTTGTGATGAAGAAATATCTAAAGAAGTCAAGAAAATCCATTGAAGAAGTCCCAAAGAAAGCAAAAGACAAGAAAGGGAAAAATATTCTAGTAGAAAGGAGAACTTGGACCAAGAATACAAAAGTGCAAGTCAGCCTCAAGAGTGCAAATCAACTCATCTCAAGATTATAATTGTTCTCACACTTCATGCTCATCTCTCTCAATTGGTGTGCACTTCTTGTGGAGGACAAGTGAAGATCGCTAGAAGTAAATTTTCGGGTTATCTTATTGTCTCTCTCTCTCTCAAGGTTCACTATGGTTTCTTTTGGAAGAAGAGCACACTCTTATGCTAGGGCTTAATCTTCATTTTTGGTATTGTACTTGAAATTTAGATCGATTTCTTTTGAGAAAAGTTTGTTGGGTTTTCTCTTGTTTGGGTTTCCTAGGATAAAATATGTCTCTTCAATGATCCTTGCTTTACTTCT
Organism: Pseudotsuga menziesii; assembly: GCA_001517045.1. NCBI lineage: Eukaryota > Viridiplantae > Streptophyta > Pinopsida > Pinales > Pinaceae > Pseudotsuga > Pseudotsuga menziesii. The sequence continues at coordinate 260,655 of LPNX011223741.1, read as the reverse complement.
ATTGCAAATGAATAATGCTATTATTGTGGGATGAAGTAAATAATGAAATAAAGTTGAAAGAGATGAAATTACACTACTAAGCTAAAACACTAACAGTCTGTGGGTTCCCTTTTGAAGCTCCATTGAAAAAAAGCTTGTGACACCTTTGCTTGGAAATACACTTATGAAATTCTGCTTGATTCATCTCCAACTTCCATAATGAAGATGTATTTGGGTTGACAAAAAAACTTTTGGATTGAGGGGTCTCCCTATTATAAATTCTCTAATCCATAATCTCTCTTGAGTTGAGAGAGGCGCCTGTGAGAGGGAAGAGATCCCATAAGAAAGTAAAGCCTTAGAGAGAAGGGCTTTGGCTTTGATTGTAGTTCTAACAAGAGGAATTATTTTTAAATCAAACATGAGTTTATTTTTCGTTATCCAAATCTTCTAATAGATATATTTGGGTAGAGCCATCTAAATTTTGGCAAGAGAAGACTTGTTTTGCAAAGTGTCGAAGTAATACTGCTTCCAATTTAAAATATATATATTCGCTCCATTGTGAAGGGAGAATTATGTTTTGTTTGAGTTCATCACAAAGGATTACCACAGACACTAAACATGAATACTCACATTCCAGAAAAAAGATGTTTGCCTCTCTTCTTTTTTGTAGAAAACACACAATGATGGTCTTGCAATTTTCCTTTGTTAAAGATTTTATGTTGTCAGGACTCACTCATGAACAAGAACCCAATATATTACATTCACTTTAGGTAGACCATTGTTATGGCAATTTACTTTCCATAGACGAGACAGGGATTGAATGAGCTTGCCACATCCTTCTTTGATTGAGTACTTAGTAGTGACACCCAATCCTCTACTGTCTAGTGCGAATGTTGATCAATGCTACTTCTTGTGGAAAGGTGAGAAGCATCTCTAAATCATACCACAGAGATTTTGGAACTCCAACCCGCTTCTAGTTCCTCTAGCTCCATGTCTGATCCCAATTAGAAAGATCAAACAGGATTGTAATAGCATTGGCAAAAAGCCAAACCCTTACATTTGACAGGCCAATTCTACTTGAGAATGGAGCTTTGCCAAAAATTCTGTCCTCCCACTTGTTTTCCTTGTTGTCAGGAATCTAATACAACTCGTCTTGGATCAATTTACAGCCTGCTTTACACATAGCTCACATTCCAGATCCATTACCTTCCCAAGTGTAGCTCACCAAGCATCAAAGTCCTGATATTTTGATATACTTCTTTCAAAGTACTTATTTTCACAACCTTGTCATGAATACCAACCATGAGCATTAAAAGAAATGACCAGATCAACATTGAGTTAGCAGCATTAACATGGACAATCTTCAACCTTTCTTAGATACTATAATTTTTTTTTTTAATTTGCAAAAATGAAGTCATTTAAGGGAAAATGTTTCAATTATGTGGTTGACAAGCTATTTAAACATTACACAAGGAAATAATAGTGGATACTAAACATACACATCTCCATTGCAACAATGAGTTAAGATATACAAATTTTGTACCTCTAGCTCCTTCAAAATTCACACAAAACATGACAATAGAAGTTGAAACCTCCAAAGTCAAAAAAGATTTTGCAACATGAGAACAAGAGTATGAAATAGATAATTCTACAATATATTTCATACATAATTCTTCCTTTTAAGTATGAGGTTTTGTCAACTGAACTTTAATATTTCTATGTGCACAATCCTTCTTTCTTGGGTTTTGCAGAAGCCAAGTCACTTGATAGGCTTGCTAAAAATTGAAGAAATTACGACAAAAAGAATTAAAAATTCCTTGAATTGTTTTGTCAAACACCTAGCATTGTGTAGGTTTTAAACTTAAAAAAAAGAAATTCATACTTAAAGCTTTAAAACACTCATGCTAAGATCTTCAAACACATAAATACTAAACATTCACCATGTACACATTAATTCTGGTCAACTTTGACCAGGAAAAAACCAAAATTGGGAAAACCCTTGAGAGATATTTTTATTAAATATGAGCAAGTCTGAAGATTTCTTACAACTAAGAAATTTTACTTTTCCACTCAATCAAAATTGCAAAAGACATATCTCAACCAACAGTTCTAGAAAATCGTGTCATACAGACCAAAGACAAACTCAACCACACATGTGTTGAGGTGGTCGATATGCCTTTTCTTATGTCATCATACATTAAACAAATATCTTAAGTTAATCCTAATTAATGCATGATAAGTTGGAGTGGTGCAACAGCTCCAACCATCTACAAAATGTATATATAGACCAACTGATCTTGAATAAAGTGGCTAAACGTTTATCCCATCTTCCTGTGTGAGTTTCCGTGTATGTATTTTTCTTGTTGTTTATGCTTGAATACGATTGTTGTTTATGCTTGAATACGATGTGAAAGCCCAACTTTCAACATCTGGCACCGTTGTCGTTCTCCGTTCGGTTTGGTTGACAGTAACAACGGATGGAGATCGGTTCGAACCTGAAAAGAAATGCGAGATGAAGAAAAACCTGCAAACATGCATGAAATTAAAGACTGCTTGTGCGTGCATAAAGAAGTTGTCCGCAGGAAGGATCAAATTGCCAGTGGAATAATACTCTGCTCGATGGCGCAATATCTGTGTATGAAATTTTGATCTCTTCATGTGGACCGACTGTTGGAAATTGACTGTCGCTGATGGAGACTTCCAATTACTCAAGACCGACTGATATACATGTATAATTGTTATCTTTGACAAGCAGCCGTCTACCAAGAGCCATTCAACCAAACCGAAGCCCGCCGACTAATATAATTCTCCATGATAAGCCAGGCGATCCCCTCTATTTTATGTAAATCAAGTGGTCTTTATCCAACAATTGCCAGTCGAGTCCAAAGCATCTTGCAGGAATTTCAAAAGATGACAATTGCATTCAAGCAGATATCATACACCTACACAGAAAAGTGCCTCAATGAGACATGATGACAATGTGCTTAAACCCCTCAGTATCGAATTGTTGAAATTGTTCTTGGGTTGTGACCTCAGAAAGCCAGAAGGTAGAGAGATGGTGTGGAATGTTGAAGAGCCAAAAGGCCTCGCATGCCTGAGCCAATGGAGATAAGTGCCGACTAGATGAGCTAGGGTGAGGCTTTAAACCAAAATACCTCATTGCGGAAAAGGAAAGTCGGCCGCCATTGCGAGAGGGTGAGACTTCGATGGCTTGCTACCAGATTGAAGACAAAGGCTCAAGAGTAACGAGTCACAGTAGAACCTTGTACACATGTTTCTTCCTATCAAGCTAGCGGTTGTTGCAGCTGAGTTACCTATGCAGACTGGTATGTATGGTCAATGCACAGTGAGGACTACTTTTGTAGGAGCAGAGACCCAGGATGTTGATGCATATTTCTTTGTTCTCTTCAGGACGAAGAAATGTTTTGTTGGTGGTGAGATGTTGAGGTGGTCGATAGGCCTTTTCTTATGTCATCATACATTAGACATATATATTAAGTTAATCCTAATTAATGCATGAAAAGTTGGAGCGGGTGCAACCACTCCAACCATCTACAAAATGTATAAATACACCAACTGATCTTGAATAAAGTGGTTAAACGTTTATCCCATCTTCTTGTGTTGGTTTCTGTGTATGTATTTTTCTTGTTGTTTATGCTTGAATACGATTGTTGTTTATGCTTGAATACGATGTGAAAGCCTATATTTCAACAACGTGCCATATAGATCAACGACAAACTCAACCACATGTGTCATCAATTTTATCCCACACGTGCCAGGAAAAATTTGTTGTGCAACATTAGTGACCTTGGAACCCATGCCAGCAGAAAGCAACTTGAACTATATGGAACCAACAACAAAACACTTCTATGTTGTCTTGGTAAATGTTCCCATAAATGCCAACAATGCTCCTTGGGATTCGTGCCTTCAAAACCCTGCTATAGGGTCGATTTTCAGTATTAAAAACAGGCTATATGGACTGTTAGCACCATATTATTGTCTTGAAAATTGTGTCGTCTGACTTTCTTGGAACCTGCACTCTCATTCAACTTGAGACTCCTTTTCTAATTTCTTCCTCTCTCAAACTTGGTGTGTGTTCTCTTTGTCCTATTCATTCTTTTATACTTCACTTTCAAATAGCTAACCCTAACTTACACATAAAAGCATAGGATTATTTATTTAGATCAATGGTTCTCATTAAATGCACTTTAATTAATAAAAGTAATAATTAAAAGTGAAACTCATAATGGGACCCATAACTTAAAATTTGAAGTACAACTTTTATTTATTTACATAAAGTCACTTTATACATAAATAAACACTAGGAACAAGGCTTTGTTCCCCCCATGACTAACACACCTAAAAACTCATGAGGAATGCCTCCATAGATTTCCTAAAACTCCATCCTAACGAGGGAGGTCCTCTTGACACTGCCTGTATCTCCTCCATCTGAGTCCCCATTCCTTGTAGCAACTCCCTCTTTCTCTAGAATATGCCTCTGAGACAAGTGTTTGAACCCAAATCGAAACTTTGAACTCTAAGACTCTATCTAAACCTATCGTACATGCTCATGATCATCGTACTGGTTGGCCTCCTACTAGTACTTTGAAGACATCCACTCTCTTTATTTGAAAGCATCAATTGACCACCTGTAGCATCTACTCCATCCTCAAACCCTCTCTCAGACAACCAACCTCCTGATCCTTGATATACAACCTGGCCTCACAGTACATAAATCTTATCCCACCGTCTCCAAGAAGAATAGTAGATCCAACTGGATTTTCCACTCGATAGATGAATACATGCCCAAATCTTACCATCATCCTCTAGGGATGAAACCAAGAGTTTGTTGACTCTCATCCCCGAGACAAAAAGGACCTCATTCACCTCCATAAACTCTCTAAACTCAAGTTGGAACCATATTGTTCCAACTCCACATACTATTGCTTGAGGAATATTTACATCAGTCTCCACAAAGTGTCCAGGACCCAACTCAATAATAGTTTGAAAGACACCCTACAATTCAGTCATGTGCCTAGTTGACCCACTGTCAACTATCTAGGTATCATGAAAGCTTGAACTTCGCATGCTGGAATCAAAGGATGCCAAAAAGAACTCCTACTCAAACTTAGAAGCATACTCCTCTATTAAGGCAACTGTTGTTGCATCTCTCTTCTCTTTCTTCTCTAGACAATTTGATGAATAGTGTCCAGACTAGTTGCATGAGAAACACTTGATCTTGCTCAAGTCCCTTTTCTTTCTCTTGGTGGTGAGTACAATGTTCTGGACAATGTCATTGCTGGTTTGACCACTTTGATATCCCTCCCGAATCTCCTCCTGGGTAAAGTCATCCCACAACCTACTCCAACTGGGCTACTTTCCGCTTCCCACAATGCACTTGACAAAGACATGGCCTAGTTTTTAGTGAATCTCTTCAGGGCTATCCTCACCAACCTTGAGTCTAGAATTATCTCTCCTACATCAGTTAACTCGTCTTTGATCTAAGTAACATGAGTTATATAGGAAGTGACATTTTAATCTTTCATTGATTTTAACATTATGCAACTTGTCTCTGAGTGTCATCTTGTAGTTTTCATTCTTGGCTTCGAACAATTGGTTTAAGGTATCCCACATGTCCTTGGTTTTTTTTTTTCTCAGCCAAATGCAGGATTAAGTGATCTTTCACCCCATCTAGTATCACCCTCTAAGCCCTGGCTTTGAGCACCTCATGCTCTTCAAGGTCATCATTGCTAGTGGATTTGGTCACAGTGTTGTTGGCAAAATTCCAAATCTTCCATTCCTTGAGCACTACAATGATTCTCACCTTCCACGACAGGTAGTTGGACACCCTGTCCAACCTATCCTCATACCTGATGCTCATCATGCCAATATACTCACAACCAACAAGAACTTCACAATAACTAAAGGATCGTCACAAACTCTCTGCCCTATACTGAAATCGTTGTGTAACAATTGTCTGCCTAGTGTCTTTTTTAGATACACTCTGATACCATGATGAAATTATGACAAAATCACAATTTTTTCTTGAAAGTGTTTTGTCAAACACTTAGCATCTTATATTTTACAAACTTAAATATTTAAAACACTCATGCTAAGATCTTCAAACACATAAATTCTAAACATTAACCATGTACACAGTAATTTAGGTCAACTTTAACCAAGGAAAAACCCAAGTCTGAAAATTTCTTACAACTGAGAAAGTTTACTTTTCCACTCAATCAGAGATGCAATAGACTTATCTCAACCAATAGCTATGGAAAATCGTGCCATACAAATCAAAGACAAACTTACCACACGTGCCATCAATTTCAGCCCACACATGCCAGGAAAAAGATCCAGTATGGTGTTAGTGACCTTGGAACCCATGCCAACAGAAAACAACTCAAACTATATTAAAACAGTATCATAACACTTCTTTGTTTGTCTCGGTAACTATGCCCACACATACCGACAATGCTCTTTGGGATTCGTGCCTCCAAATCCTTGTTGTAAGGTCTATTCTCAGTCTTAAAAACAGGTTGTATGGACTGTTAACAACATATTATTGTCTTGAAAGCTGTGCCATCTGAATTTCTTGGAACATGCACCCTCATTCAACTTGAGACTCTTTTTCTAATCTCTTCCTCTCAAACTCAGTGTGTATTCTCTTTGTCCCATTCATTATTTTATACTTCACTTTCCAATAACTAACCCTAACTAACTAACACATCAAAGCCTAGGATTAATTCTCTAGATCAATGGTTCTCATTAAATGCACTTTAATTAATAAAAGTAATAATTAAAAGCACAACCCATAATGGGACCAAAAAAAAAAATTTCAAGAAGAAAAAAGTATGTCCTTGTTATTCATTAAGCTAAATCAAAGGGCCTCTGATGTCCCTTCCCTTTCATAGGGATACATACAAGTTATGTCATAGAGGTGATCCTATCTGCATATACCAAAAATGAGTCACACTACACAAGAGCTAACCAGGGGGAAAGACTAACAATGCAACCGCCAAACCATCATACCATGATAAAGAAGGGGGGGGATGACCATCTCAGTGATCCATAACAAACTGAGAACACAACAACAATAGAGCTGCTATCAAAAGGTGCCCGCTCCATAATCATCAAAGAGGTGCACACAAAAAATAAAGGAGATCAAGCTCCTGCATCAAGCTCAGAAGAGCTAAAATGAGTCATGTGAGGCCAAAAGGCCTTCAATAAATTCAAAGTATTTACCACATCCTGGAGCCAAAGATAGGGCAGGTTTTGATAGACTGTCTGCGAGCTGGTTGTGCTCACAGAAGATATGGCAAAGAGAAAGGTGATGGAAACAAGAGATGAGTCTTCTTATGTCCATACACCAATGACTGAGAGCAGGTGCATTCAGGGCAGCAATACCCTTTGCCCAGCTAATGATGACAGCAGAGTCCCCAAAAATGTTCAATTGTGGAATACCCATCAACTTTGTGATATGCAAAAGAGCCCACAGCGCTATCAGTTCTGCTTTGGTATTAGTGCAAGTACCCACCCCCAAAGCAAACTCAAAAGAATGGGACTCATTCAGGTATAAACAGAACCCGACCCCACCAAAGTTATTAGCAGCTGCCCCATCAAAGAAACCATAGGGGAAGACAAGAACAGGACCAGAACCAGTAGCTCTAGGTTTTTTAATCTTTATACCATAAGGCTTATACATCTGTGAATTATAAACGATCTACTGGATCAAGCTCAAAAAAGAATGCTTTTTTCCTTCAAAGACAGCCCGGTTCCTTTCTTTCCAAACAGCCCAAATAGCAAAAAAGGGAGGATAGCAGCAAACCGAGTGCTTGGAAAAACTAGCAATCCAAATACCCAGGAAGGAACTGAGATTATCGGAAAGCTGAGGAGGAAGAAAGTGATATAGATCACTCAGATTGATAATTACATTCTTCCATATAGCACAAGAAGTAAATAAATGCTATACATTGTCTTCACCATTGCCATAGAGAGCACAACGGCCAGGTCCTATCCATCCTCATTTCTGAAGATTGTCCCATGTAAGGATCTTATTAGCCAAAGCCAGCCAGACAAAACAATTGATTTTCTTTGGAAGAATGTCGGACCAGATCAAAGCATGTAATGGGCTGCCAATCGAGGGAGAAGATGAGTGTACAATATAGTCATATACCAATTATGTTGTTACAGAACCATCAGATTTATTATAATCCCAAACCAAATTATCAGAACAAGTGCTGAGTCTGATCCTCGCATGTTCCAGACTACTCGTATAGTTTTCCCACACTAATTTCCAGTCCCCTGCAATATTTAAATCATCAGCAGTGTACCAATGGTGATGCTGACCCGGTAGTAGATTATGAGCCTGAGATAGAGTAGAGATACCGAGGTCCTCAAGGTAATCTCTAAGATATGATGGCAGCCAGGAACTATACAGAGTGCCAATAATTGGTTCAATACCCAGTAGTATATCATGCCCATTACCCACCTGCCAAGCAAGACTCTTCCCAATCCAAGGAAGAGTGTGTAAGAATCCTTTCCAGATCGTAGAAACTGGCCAAAAGGTATAAAAAAATTCCCTGAGCCATACCACAATGGATTGGTTCTTTAGATACTTGCTTATTAGGACTTGATGCCAAAGACCACGACTTTGTAGGACCATCCAAAAATTCTTAGCCCTCAATGCAATACTGAACCAGTGGAGATTTTTGATGCCCCAACCACCTAAAGCCTTTGGCCATGAGAGGAGCTCCCAACTCATTAGATGATACCTACGCTTGTCCCCAGTAGAGCCCCATAAAAAAGCAAAGGTAAGACCTCTTAATTTGTTTAGGACAGAGACAGGAATTGGAGCCAGGCCCAACCAGTAGACTGGGAGGCTGGACAAAACAGCTTGGACAAGGACCAGACGACCACCAAGTGAGAGGTACTTATGAGACCAATGAAAGATTCTTTTTTCGTATTTCTGAAGTAATCAGTGCCAGTCACTAATCTTATAACCCATAGGCTTGAGAAAATATCCAAGGTACTTGAAACCTGTGGATAAAGGATCCATCTTGTAGGGCATAATTCTGGAGATATCAAGAAGGGTATCATTTCAACATTATTGTAGAGGAAGACAGGCTTTTCCATGCTAATACACATCACCGAGGCTTTGCAAAAAGTACTAAGAATAACATCAAAAGCCATCCATTTCAGCAAGGTACCAGTTCCAAGCAGTATAACATCATCCACAAAGAGGAGGTGGGTAAGAGCTAGGGATGGTGAAATTTTGATACCTCTGATGAGTCCATTCACCCTAGCATCATTAATCAAAAGACTGAGCCCTTCAATTACAAGAATGAAAAGCAGGGGGGATAGGGGACAACCTTGTCTGATACCTCTATAGGCATTGAAGAAATTGAATGGGGTTCCATTAATCAGTACAACAAAATTTGTTGAAGAAAGACAGCCCATTATCCAATTGACTCCCAAGAGAGGAACCCCAATTTGGATTAGTATGAGCCTAATATAAGACCAATTTACTCTGTTAAAGGCTTTCACCAGATCCAATTTGAGGATGAGAGCGCAAGTATTTTTGGTTTTTACAAAATGTAAGGTCTCTTGAGTAATGCCTATAGGCTCGACAATTTGCCTATTTTTTAGGAACCCAAACTGCGAGTATAGAAATGTGTGTGTCCAGGGAAGGCTTCAATCTAACAGCAATAATCTTGGAGATTAGCTTGTAAACCAGATTACACAGAGATATAGGTCTAAAATCCACAAAGGAGACTGGCTTATCCTTTTTAGGAATCAATGCTAGGAAAGTGGAGTTTATGGAGGGAGTAATATGACCAGAAATTCTAGCACAATCAACCGCAGAAAGTAAATCCTTCCCCACCAAATCAAAAAAGTGTAAAAAGAACTCCACAGGCTAGCCATCAAGGCCAAGGCTTCTGTCCTTTTTGAAAGATTTAAGAGCTCCCTCAATCTCAGATAATGAAACAGGATCAACAAGACCATGTGCCTCCTCAAAAGGGATCATTAAGGGAAAAAGCATGACAACTTTGAGCTGGGCCGGTAAACAGGTTTGTTTATCATCACAGAAAACATGTGAGAAATGGTTATGGCCCAGCTCCTTCAGAGCTTCCTCCTCATCAATACAGTTGCCATCATTATCCTCCAAAGACTAGATTGCATTATGATTTCTTCTACACGAAGCCAGAGCATGAAAAAACTTGGTATTGGAGTCACCATATAAAGCCCATTTAGCTCTGCTTTTAAGCTGCCAAGTGAGAAGGTAATGGTCCAACAACTTTTTTTTTTTTGAACGAAGAAGGTTCAGGTTTAACTGGTCCTCCAGGGAAATGATGCCGAAAGAAGAACCAGAGAGAAGGGCTCCAATTTCCTCATCTAACTTAAGTGAATCAAACTCCAAAGTGGAACCTTTTGTTTTGGTCCATGCCTTAACCTCTTTCTTTAATAAACGAAGCTTAAGAGAGAGGAGGTCCAATTCATTTTCAGAAGACAAGGGAAGCAAATTAGGCCATATCTGGGAGACCCAGAGGTTAAAATCAAGATCAGAGAGCCAAGACCTGTTGAATTTGAAAGGAAAGTTAAAGGACCCAGCCAGTTTTTTCCATTCAAGGCATATCAGAAAATGATCAAAAATATCGATAGGAATAGCCCATACGCGGTGGAGGTTGAGGACAGGGATCAGAGAGGAAGAGATTAAGAAACGATCAAGTCTTTTGCTGATCCCTTCATCCCCCACTCTCCCATTTCTCCAAGTGGGGCCCGCATTAGGAGGAGCAACATCAACTAGATCGACCGAGTCGAACAGGAGTTTGAAATGGGAAGCAAGAGGGTCAAGAACAACCTTAGTGCCCCAGGTTTCAGAGGCATTCAAAGTTAAGCTGAGGTCCCCTCCCAGTATCAGGTTAGGAGTGGTGAGAAGGCCACCAATGAGAAGATTGTCCCAGAAAAGTTCCTTGTTCCGATAGGGTCCATAACAATTGAGGATGGCAAGAGGAGAAGCCATTCCATGAAAGTTTGCCTTTACAAGGATACCAGCAATAGTCTCAAAAGCACGGCATCTAACTGAAAGGGGGTTCAAGGCAGTAAGTAAGCCTCCCGAGAGGCCCGAAGCATCAATGGCACATAATTCCCAGTTAGGTAGAATTTTGGAGAAAGCAAGGAGATCAGGATAAGAGCTGCACATGGTATCCTGGAGGAGGATCATGTCAGGAGCAACAGAGCGAAATAGTGATCGAAGGCTACAATGTTTGGTCTTGCCTCCTAGACCTCTAACATTCAAGGACAAGATCTTCATTAGGGTACAGGTGGGAGGGGAGACAAAGCTCTAAGTCCCCGATGTGGGTTCTCCCTAGCAGCATTTTTTATGCGAACAGAGAGAGGAGTGTAAGGAGGTGAAGCCGAAGACAGGCCCTTAGAAGGTTCACGAGAGTCCTTTTTCTTCTTCCTTACAGTCATATTCTCGAAGCAGATAGAGTTCAAATGAAGGGTCGAAGGAGACGAGGGAGTTTTGGCAGTAAAGATCGACAGTGATTTCTGTAAAGAGGGGTCCAAAAAGGAGGGAGAAGAAACCGGACTGTGTGGCGAGGGGACAAGAGAGGGGGGAGTGGCATGGGATGGGAGGGGCGGAAAGTCCTCGAAGGAAGTTAGGGGAGGAACATGGGGAGAGAGAATCGGGCTAGAGGTAGGGGAGGGTAGCAAGGGTGAAAGGTTTGATGAGGTAGGTAAAGGAGAATGAGAGTAGTGAGGGAGGGGGGAAGAAGGATGAACAGAAGAAATCAAAGGAGTGCACATCATGGCAACACAGTCCAGGGAAGGTGCAGATGTCAGCCCAGTATCCAACACGTTAATAGCCTCAAGCACAGAACCCGAAAAATCTTCAAACAGAGAGAGAGATTGTGCATAAATACCAGTTTTTGGGTGCGCCGGCGCGAAAGATGAGGAGGGGCCACACGAGACAGGAGAGCCCCCCTGGCTAGAGCCTGACTGAAAGTTCAAGAGGAGTGGACATGTCCTACAAAGGTGTCCCGTATCGTGACACCTGCTGCATCGAAAAGGAACATGGAGGTAATCAAGCTTTTGAACCAGAAGTCTCTCCTTGCAGAGTATTTCGACCTCAGTCGGTAAACCGTGAGAGACATCCATCTCCACAAGCACCCGAGCCAACCTTTTATCATAGGAGAGATGAAAATCTTCATCCACAGCCACAAATCGACCCACTGTATTAGCAATGCCTTCTAGAATGCTCTTGTGCCAGAGAGGGAAGGGTAGAGAAGGTAAAAGTACCCAAAGATGGCTCTTTGTCACCCTTTCCTTGAGTGGGTCGAAGTGGGTATGCCATCTCCCTAAAACCAAAGACCCAAGTCCTACTCTCCAAGTAGAATCCAAAATGATCGAAGCATGATCAGCTTCAAGGAAGACGAAAACTATCCAACCGTTGGTGAGCAGGCTAATTGTCGGGATGTATGTGAGAAGCGGCTTCCAATGCTCCAAAGCCCAATCCACCCAAGCTTTCTTACTCATATGACAGTATTCCAGCCTTCCCGCAAAGGCCTGTGAGCACAGAGAGGTCACGTGCTCCATATAGACGTCATGGCCGAGGATGAAGCGAAATTTCCCCTCCAGGGTTTTAATATTTTTGGCATTTCGCTTACGTCGATGGCGTGCAAGGGCCTTTTTGTCCTCCATGTGGAGGACCACGGCAATTCAACCACAACAAGCCGAAAGGGTAAACCACTGAAACCCTAACTCACCATAATCACGTGAACCAGAGAAGCAAGGGTCAACCCCAATGGCAAAACCCACACACGGTTCCCTGTGGAATTACCGCAAACCCACACAATGATACAGAGGAGAACCTCACCGACTGACAAGAATAGTCAGTGATACGAAACCCGTGAACAAGGACCCCAAAAACCCCCAGAATCCGGAAAAGTGATAATAAGAGTCAAAACCAAAACGGGGAAACAAAACCGGCACCCAAGGAGGATACCGCAACCTACATGTCAAAGCCCAAGGGAGAAAGCCCGCAATAATCACATAGAAAGGGAGTAATGAAAAAGACAGGGAGCACAAGCATAGAACCTCAGAAACCGGAGACGAAAAGGACGGAACCCTAGTTCCCTGGGGGAACCAAAGCATACTCAAAAGTCAACCCTGCAAAGATGACAAGAGCAAACAGAAATACAAGAACGAGGCGATGTAAAAAAAACATGCAGGTTGATAACCCAAATACACCGAAAAAACCCAGCACTCAGGCGACTACAAATAATCAATTCCCACTTTTTACCTTGGTTGGTACTAGTCCCCTTGGACAGGGGAGGAACTCCAAGTCGTCGCCCACAGTACAGGTTAACCACTGCAAAAGCCAGAAACAAAGACCCGAAAAAGACCCCAAAGAAACCGACAGAGTCAGCATACTACGACAGACAGGGCCGGGAAAATGAAACCGAAGGTAACCCAGGACTCCACAAGGGTGGTTGTGAGCCTAGAGCCAGCACGGTATCAGGGATGACCGAGGAAGGTCCAAAACCCCCAGCCATGGCGACAAGCATAGTCCTCTCTCTGCGCTGCCATCTGCTCCCACACAACAAATTGGATTGACTCTCTGTCACCAAAACCCCTAACCATCTATCACTAAAACCACGACATGGGGACCAAAACTTAAACTTTGAAGTACAACTTTTATTTATTTACATAAAGTCACTTTATACATAATTAAACACTAGAAATGAGACTTTGTTTCCCCATGACTAACACACCCAAAAATTCATGAGGAATACCTCCAAAGTTAAGATTCTCTAACAAAAACAATATGTTCGTGAAGATAGTTCACTCAACTTAAGTATTTGAAAGTTGTGCACTAGTTTCAATCCATATGCTCAATGGTAAGGTTATGAGGCTTCATACTACTAGGTGTTAGGAAGAAATAACACTAGATTGGAATAAGACGAATATTAGTAAAATGGAAAGCATACACATTATTCTTACGAGGAACAATGTCATGTATAGTAGACAGAAATATGTTGTCCATTGAATTGACGACAATGGACCATCTAGCATGCACTTGCATATGAAACATCAAATATTTTTCCTCTTGCAAAAACAAAGTAAAACAAATAGGGATAGGCAGAAGATACGCCGAAATGTGTTAGTTTATCTATTCACTAAAGAATTCAGAATACAATTGCTGCTAGCACATTCAACTTATTTGAATTGACAATTTAAGTATTATAGCACATTCAACTTATCTGAAATGACAATTTAAGTATTATTCATATGACAAGAATTTGATTTGGTTTGAAAAGTTGTCAAACCAGTGGAGCTTTAGATTATTTAAATCTTGATAAGATCTACATGTTAGTAAATATGAGGTGTGACACCATTCTAGATTTATGAATGAGCACTCGAAATGGTGTAAATGTAAGCTTGCTAAACTTGGCATTGATTTAACCTTCCACAAGTTTAAATCCTTATATACAGTTATCTAAACAATATTTTACCTTCAATTACAAGAAACTATCAATTCTTAGTGGTGATTCCATGGTCAGATGCTATGGAAATTTCTGGGTTGTTCTCAACAAATTTTGGCGACTTTCTATCCTTTTTGCTAGTGAATTAATAACAAAAATTGCATGCTGCAATCTCTAACATGATTCTACAGTGAACTGGGTGATTTCCTTGTGATGCACACAACCAACAAATGAAAAGAAAAAGGTAAACATGCCCAACAAAATTAGAAGAAGAGGTAATAGATTCGTAGCCTGGATTTTTCTCAAAGATTTCTTGTTGGAAAAACTCAGCAATCATGTAATATTTCAATTAAAAGAAGACATTCGAAAACCCATGAAATTCTTGAATGAATTCACCACACCCATTTACCAACAAGGGAAAAACCAAACAAGGGAAGAGCGGAGATGAAGAATGGTAAATGAGTGGTTCAATGAATCTGTTTGTTCTCGAATTCTCCTATCTATAACCAAGGATAATTTTAGGGGCGAAATTTAGCACATGGGTTATTTTCCATGTTTTTCTCCAAAAAATGATTCGCCAATTTGCATTTTTTGAAGCCCTATTTCGCCCAATTTTGATGAGGTAAAATAATTTTACCCTAAAAATCGCCAAATTATTATATAAATGATATAAAATCCTTAAAAATTGAAATATTTTTTAAAACTATCGCCAAATATTTTATAGTTGACGTTTTAAGAATTTGTAAGATTCACCAACATTTTTACACTTTTAAATAAGCATGGTTCCTTAAAATTATCCCTGTCTATAACCCAATTTAACCACTTAATTCAGGATTTTAGTAAAAACATGAATCCTATGCAAGGAAGCTCAATTTATGGGTAGAATTTTCCACAACCAACAAATGGAAAGAGTGTTATGATGGATAGAATTCCATTGGGTGAAAAGAAAATAATTTCAAGGTACATATATAATAGCTGGGATCTAAAAATCAAATATGAATAGTGATACAATTGTTGGGCACACCAAAAGTGATTTATGGTATGAGTATAGCAATGGGGATTTAAATCTTGGTTCCTAGTAGATAAACAAGCATTGGAAGCAAAGTAGTCGGTGCCCACAAACCCCATTTCAACTTCCTATCATAACCCACAGGTATGTAATACTAAAAAAAAAATTCTGAGAGGGGAAAATGGGAAATACACAATCAATTTTGATGAGGAAATGCCCAACACTACAACTAATGAGATACATAGATTAACTCAGGTATTCTTGGTTTCAAAACGCCCAATATAAACATATTTGAATTGGGAAAAATACCCAACGTTGTCCCAACATTCATTAGAGGATTCTTTAATGGGTTTTTACACATAAAATTGGGTTCCACAATTTCATATGCATATAGAAATGAGCATCTTTTTCAATAAGAAATCGATCTATGCATTCCATTTTACCAAAAATTCAAACTCGAAATTCATTCAATCATAAAGACAATTTTCATATAGAGATTGTATTTACTTGAATTAATGTTTCTCTTGGGATGCATGTAAGTGAGGCACCCACCAACCAACCGTATGACGCTCTGCTCATTAACCTCTAAGTAGAGCTACCACTTCAAGCTAAGACTATGAAACCACAAGAGGATTAATCTTTAGGCGAACATGGACTTGATTTTCTACCTCAAGTAACAACTCTCTGGTTCAAAACCCAAAACTTCCAATTGGAATTTCTCCTTCATCAACTAGTGCAACACATAGCAATAACCTCCCTTCTATAACCAAGTAGTACCTCAAGACTTGCTACTGTTTAATTGATCTCCAGGACTATACTAGTAAGGAACTCATACAACTGAACAACTTAGGATTCAATGAGAAGCACTCATAGGTATAACCAATTCATATTGTAGGGAATAATAGGTATTGGTGGAAGTTTCAACAGCTGGTTCAACAAAATGGTTTTTGCACCCAATTTTCTTGTACACGCCTTTCTCCTAAGTATCGAGCCCCTTTTGGTGCATGGGCTTGGAGAACCATGTGCCCACTTCTCAACCTTTATGATCCACCTTACATGCACACAAAATCAAACTTTGGACTCAAGGTGTACATCCCATCATTTTCCTAAGTTAATAATAAGTCCCAATTGGTGTACAAAACATGGTTAAGGCAAGGTTAGGATTCCTAAGCTTCAACCCCCCATTCTCTTTCATTCTCCCTCTCGTGGGTTCATAGTCCCCCTTGTTACAGTGACTCTCTCACCCACAACCAACATATTTAATTATTAAGTACAGATATTTGGCTCTAGGGTCCATTGTCTCTTTACATTTACATCACATATTTTTAGGAAGGAAAAAGTTGGTGTGTTACATTTCCCACCCCTTTAAATTAACATTGTACTTGATGTCCATAGACTTCGTACACTATATACATAATGCAAAATATCTTTAAAAATCAATACTTTTTAGAACAAATGTCGATACTCCTTTCCCATGGTGTCTTCCATCTCCCAAGTCACTTCTTTAGGGTTGTAATATGTCCATTGGACCTCTACCTGCCCTATGGCTCGTTTCTTGAGCATTTTGACTTTCTAGTCCAATATGCACATTGGTTGTACTTGGAATTCTCCTTCTGGTTCCACTTGAATTAATGACCATTAAGGTACATGATTATACTCATGAACATATTTCTTTAATAATGAAACATGGAATACATTATGTGCCTTCACAGATGGAGGCAAGGCTCGCTCATAATCCATTGGTTCAATTCTGCTTAATATCTCGAAAGGTATGCAAAACCTAGCTACCAACTTTATGCAATAGCCTAAACTCAAAGACCTTTTCCTGGATTTTACTTTCAAGAACATGTGATGTCCCACCTAGAATTACTTGAATGTTCTTCCTTTATCTATGTAGCCTTTATGTCTGCCTTGTGCCACTTTTAAGTTATGTCTGATCTTACCTATCTATTCCACCATGTCCTTTAACATTTATGGGAAAACAGTTACTCTATCCACTGGCTTGTACCAATTTACCATGTGTTTCATTTCCTACCACACAAGGCTTCAAATGGCCTCATTTTATTTTCTTTCATTTATTGTTGGCTTTTCACCCCAAGGTTTACATTGTTCTTTGTAGGGTTTGTATTACAACAAGTTCAACTCTGTTAGGAGGTACAATACAAGTACAATAAGAAGAGCTTCCAAAGTTGCACAATCTCCAACAGCCTCAGATTGGATAGATGACCAATTTAATTTTTAGATCTTTGACATTTCTTTGGGGCTCAAGTATTCGGGGTTTGTCATAAAACCAATGATTATAACATCAACGATTGGGCCAAGCTTATTCACAAAGTTGAGAGTAAGTTGTACTTACGGTGTAAAAAATGGGAATCAAAAGCAGGTA
Source organism: Pseudotsuga menziesii (assembly GCA_001517045.1). Classification (NCBI taxonomy): domain Eukaryota; kingdom Viridiplantae; phylum Streptophyta; class Pinopsida; order Pinales; family Pinaceae; genus Pseudotsuga; species Pseudotsuga menziesii. Next base: position 242,792 of record LPNX011223741.1, on the reverse strand, counting down.
GATTGGTTTTATTGAAATCTATTATGGAAGGCCTTCTAGTTTTTTTGGTTTCTCTTGTTCATGTTCCTACATGTATCCTTGAATGCATTAGAAAGCTTTGTTTCAATTTTCTGTGGAGAAAAAAGTTTGATGAAAAACCCTTTCATTGGGTCCCTTGGAATAAGCTCACCCTCCCTAAACAACTTGGTGTATGGGGGATTAAACATAACTATATTTTTTCAAAAGCCCTTGTTGCTAAAGGAATATAGAGAGTGTTGAAAGGCAATGGCGTGTGGGTTAAGGTCATCCATAAAAAAATATGCACCCTCTGACTATATTGGAATGGTTTCGGTCTAGTGTCGAGCCGATGAGAAATGTGGATCAATTATGTGGAAGGCTTTCCTTCTAGCCTTTGATATTACCAGAGATTGGTTTTCTTGGAAGGTAGGCAACGGTAGAAGTATCATACTAGGTCTCGACCCATGGATTGGGAGAAAGGATACACACAAATTTCTTGAGGCAATGGTTGATTGTCTTATTGACAAATGGTTTATTTTTCTATACCAGATTCAAGATCATCTTAATACCATTCCCCTTCAACAAGAAAAGTTATCTTTTGATGTCATGGATTTTGAAAACGATGATAAGACTTAATGGGACTATTTTATTAAAGCCTTGAAAGATAGTCATGTTAGACTCATGGAAGAGGAGGACTCCCTCCTATGGACAAAAAATGTTTCAAGGGGTAATTATCTGCCTAATCTTGGTTACCAAGTCTTACGGGAAGAAGAAGACCACCCACCTATTGAGTGGTGGAATATGGAAATAAAGAATTTCAACTGTCCTCTCAAGGCCAAACTCCTCATAGGGATTACCTTAGCAAGAAAAGTCCCAGTTTGGGATTATCTTTTAAGGAAATTTGGGGTTGGTCCCAGCAGATGTTCTCTATGTATGCTTGATGGTGAATTCATAAATCATATTTTTATATGTTTCCCTTATATGAAACAAAGTGGAAGTATGCGGCTCTGGTTATAGGCACTCCATTTATCTAGGAGGGGGATGAGATTAAAGTTTCTTGACAGTTGTGGTTGAGCAACCTAACTTTTCAGGATTATAGATCCCTACATGTCCTAATGATTTGGGGGGGGGTGGCTTTCCCATAATAAGATGATCTTTTAGGATATATTTATTCCTCCACAAATTTACATAGCGAAGAGTCTTGCTATTTTGGATCAGTTCCCTCTAATAAAAAAAGGATAAACCTCAAAGAAGGATAGAAGTGGTGCAGATTGATAAGAGAAAGCCTTGGTGCTTTTTTGATGGTGCAGCTCAAGGCTGCCAGAGTAGTGGAGGAGTTGGGGGGTTATTGTTCATCTCTAATGGTCATTGGTATAAATGTTGAGCAAGTATTGGCTTACCCACTTGTTATCACAATTCTTATATTTTCCTCGTAAGGTGATCCTATCCATGATGATAGAGGGGAAAGGCAACTAAGGTTGTGAACTACGAAAGCTAAGACCTCTAAGTAAATCAGTTGTCACACTGGCCAAAGATACCAACACTTTAGACTCAGTGAATGACCAATTCTAGGGGGCATCCCTCTGACCAAGATGACCCTATAAAATGTGAAGTGAAGTGAAAAATCCTAGGGATCTTGATTTAATCTCTTAGTAATATGGTCAATTAAAAATCTAAACAGTTACTAAGAGGAAATAAGTGTCCACATGAAAATCCCTAAATTACCCTAGGGTTTTAAGCATGAAAATTATATATGAGGGTAATTAGATGAAATTAGGTGAAATTGGACACAATAATTAATTGCTAGATGCAAGATGAGTCAAATGGGAGTGATGCTAGCAATACCCAGTTAACAGATTGAGAAATACCCACTTCCTTCAAGGAGGGCGTCTTCCCTTAAAGGATAGGAAAATGGAGTCTGATGATCGTGAGAATTTAGATCTAGGTGTTTTGACTAATTTCCAAAGTGGGTTTTAAATATTATAGCTCGTCGCGAACTAGAAACTACTAAAGTAATACATGAGGGCTTTAAATGAGGGTTTTTTATAGTTTTTATTATGCCCGAGAAAGGATTTACTAAAAAATAAAAGATGGAATAAATTTAACTTACTAGGAAATGAGAGATGCCATGAGATGTTTCCCTTCGTCTAACGTTGTCAACTTGGAAGCCTATTTTTATTCTCGGTTGAAGATCCAGTTTGCCCAGTGTACCCCTCCTGCCAAAGACAAATAAACACAATAAGTAAAAACTAAAATAGTGTTTGATTTGAATCGAACAAGAGATAAATGCTTTTAGAAGAAATCAAAATAAAACACAATCGAATGCTAAGAAAAATCGACAAGTGAAAGCCCTTGAAATGATTTGTAGAGAGAGAGAGAGAGAGAGACCCCTCTGAGTCGCCCTCCAGCAAAACACCCTCCTACAAGCTTAGATCACAACAAAGATTTGCTAAGAAAATAAAAGATAAACATCTAGTGCCCATAGAGACGCAAAAACACTAGAGTCACGAACTTCTCTGTGATTTCACAAGTAAGCCAAAATATCTTCTATTATTCTTTCCAGCAAAGACTCAAATTCCCGATGGGATACATTGAGGGGATCACAACTCTTAAATAGATCGAGAGTGTGACCACATTCTAACCAACATCCATGCAACAACTGAGATTAAAACATCACCAACGATGGAGATCTTTTAATTTTACATCACATGGATCAACTTAGACAAATACATTTGAGGGGAGCAAATTACCTCATAATGCTCATTTTTACAACATGATAAATCATTTTTTTGCAAGTCTGACAATTAGGGGACATGGGGGTGATTATCCCCCCCCCCCCCCCCATACATATTTCTTGATTTTCACACTTTATTTTGGTCATTTTAATCAATTTCGCTCTATGGGAGACATCCTCCTTAGGAGAGCCATAATAATAATCCAGAGCATAAAAATGAATGAAACTGGTGCAGAGATGTCCAGAGAGCCATAGTAAATCATCTCAAAGTAATTCCCTGCAATTTCCTTGACCACACAAGCCAAGTTGATTTCCTTAGTGATTTTCTTAGTTCATTTTGTATTGGTACAACCTTTGAAAATAATAAATATCATCATAACTTCCTTCAAGCTGAGAACTAGGGAAAACTAACTACATAGAAGTGTTTGGAGACATAATAAATGGTACAAGTGACTACTCATACCCCTTTGGATGTTGTGGCGCGCTAGGAGAGCCATACTGATCTGCAATCTATAATAAAAAAATGTGATCTACTAATAATCACTTATCATGAAAACCGAGGCCAAACTCTAAAAACTGTGACTACAGTATTGGTCTTGGTCTTGTGGTGCGCTAGGAGAGCCATACTGATCTGCAATCTATAATAAAAAAATGTGATCTACTAATAATCACTTATCATGAAAACCGAGGCCAAACTCTAAAAAATGTGACTACAGTATTGGTCTTGGGCATGTCTGGAGCAAATATAAACACTGTTGAATTTTATAGTCACTGCATTAGGAAACATGCTTGACTTGGTCAACTGATTGACCAAGTCAAAATACCCAAATTGAAGGTGAGATACTGAAAATAATTGAACATGCATGCAACCAAGGTAAGAACTACTCCACGATGTATATTAAAACCCAACTCAAATTATGCTAATCATAATCATGGTGACAATAATAATAATAATCATCAATAAAATATACTTGTATCTTTGAATCTTTTGGAAGTCCCTTGCATATGTCATACTTACAAAGTTTACTCAATTTGTTAATGTTGGGTGAAGATGGAAAATATGGCTAAGACAAAAGGGTAATGAATTTTAATAGACTTTAAATATATGATTTCTCTGAATGATGACAGATATACACAACCACAGTGACATGCATGAAAGATAAACAATAGGGAATGGTGGTGTCTCACAAGTGGATGATTTGATTTGAAAATAGTCCATTCAACTTTAACAATATGTCTATGACTCACATCCAAGCTAACAATCAAGCTTCGTGAGGATTTTTCTAGGACCCTTCCATTGAGTACACAAGAAACTGTAGTGAAGAGATCCCACGGGACACTTAGATGTAGTTGTCCTTTACTCCATCTCACATCAAAACCCATAGGATTCGTGAGCAATTAATCATTACATTTAACATAAGATGGCCAACAGTCTTTAGATTTCGCATTTAATAATCCACTGCTTTATTTGGGCCTTTCACAATTTCATTTCATAGCCCTTTTTGAGTTGTGTCTAAGGACACAATTTGCAACTTTATTTGAGGGCTTGAATTTCACAGTATATAGCATATAACACATAATGCATGTAATGTTGGTAGACATATCGTTTCAAGTTTTAACTAACACTCATTGGGAAAATAGGGGGATATCCATAGTCATGACCAAACATTAGGGGAAACCAACCATAGAGGCCAAGGCTTCAAAACCCGACTCACCTAAACTCAAGAACCAACACCAACGAGTTCTCCTGACCCAGAAGGATCAAGGATTCGACAAGTTTTGTTGCACAAATCAAAGCCGAGACACAAAACAACATGGGATCCATCATGTATAAGGGTCAAAGTAGGTAAAATGATCTTCAATCTCATAGGTCTTAGTCATAAGTCATGCGAAAAATCGATCATGGATGAGATTATATGGACAAGGACAAGTGACACATGGAACCAACATAGCACTAGAGTTTAAAAGTTGTGTAAAGCATGGCATAAGCAATGGTCTTCAACATTAGATTCTTTAATCATTCTCAACATGAGATAATCATTTGTGAAACATATAATATAAGCAGAAGTCACCATAATCATCTTAGCATAACAAGTCAAAGGTGTTAGTATACATCGGAGAGCAAAATCCTACCAAGAAGCAATATTCATGATCTTACCATAAACATGTCTCTGCCTGATATGTCCATCTGTGAATTGTGTACTGTCTCTGTTGCTCTGCTCGAATAAACTAGGTCATCACCAAAGTCATCCCAATGGACAAGGAGATCTCATTCATGGCAAGAAAATACTCTACATCTGCTACTGAATGAAACTTTGAATGGCTCATGTTGTAATGACGATCCATGTTGTATCCCATGTGAATGTTTGGCTCAGAAAAATATAGAGAAAATCCATATGTTGCATCATAGTAGCCCGACTACAATACATATGTGATAACACCACCAACATTAAGGCTGAATTGAGTGTTGTTTTGATGGTTCTAAAGTTGTCAATGTCTAAAGGGGTCAACATTTACAAATCTTCGGGGATTCACTCTTAGTTATTGATTGGCTTAATTTGAAAAGGCCTCCAAAGAACATTTTTCTAAGGCCTTTGTATGAGTACATATGTAGGATGTTAGCATCTTTTGAAGAAGTCTCTTTCCAACATAATTATAGAAAACAAAATGTTCAAGCTAATCTCCTTTCAAAATTAGGTCTATGGTTGGCGAAAGGGTCCTGAAAAGTTTGGGAGGTTAATAAAGATATCATTAAGGAACTAGACCTGAGACCTTTTCTTGGTTAATTCTCTACCCATGGTGCATGTGAATCCTTGAGGATGCTAATTTATCATTAGTCTTTCACATTCACAGAATGGTGGAGGACAGTATTTTATGAGTTAATGCAAAAGTTTTATATCTTGATAAGCTTTTTAAGGACATTTTTAGTGGTAATCATGGGATGGATGTATGATGTTATATCTATGTAATCATTAAGCAAAATTTTGGTGATGAATATGTGTAAAACATTTATGTCTAATGAACAATATGGTTCACATTTTTTTAATAAAAAATTTGTTAGTGATTGAGCAAAATATGAAGATAATTGAACTTTATAATTTTAATTCACAATAACAGCGCATATAATTCTCATCAATAATCCAAAGAGATAAATCAAACCATAGAACACATGATATATCCTGGGAAAACCCTCCACTGTTTCGGAGGATAAAAAACCCAACAAACAATCTTAGAGTATGATTGGTAAGTGGCAACGAATGATTACAACACAATAGAATATTGCTTTCACCAAGAGCACCAGAAAGTGGAGATCAAATGGAACAATGTATCTAACTTGCCAAGTGCATAGCACTTTAATAACAAGTCAAATTAGGTTTTACAACAAAAATAGAATGATTGCATGTATCAATAACTTGTTAACACTTAAAACATTGATCCATCATCAATCATGCACCCTCCATTGATCTGGTGCCAATCTAACACTCCATAATGACCTCCCACTAGAAGATATGCCCCTTTACTAACTTGGTGCCATGTTGGCACTCCATAATTATCTTCCACAAGAAGATATGTACCTTCCATTAATTAACTAACTCTAATTTAGTTGTTAACTGAGTGTACTGAGCTGAACTAAATGGAACTGCATGCAACTGAATGGAATTGAGTGTAATTGCATACAACTGAGTGTAACTAAATTGAACTTAATGGAACTGCATGCAACTGAATGTAATTGAACATAACTGAATGTAACTGAACATAACTAGCGCTTCTCCATCAATGTTTATTTCCAACAACCACTTGCATAAATTAAAGAGTTGATTCCTTAATTAACTAAACTTTGTTTACCATAACTAATACTCAATTGCTATCTTATACATTCAAGTTTACTTGGTGGTGGACAATTCGAATCCTCTCTCCATCTCTGTGCTTATATTAATTATCTCTGCATGGTCCATATGTGTTTTCATTAATTAATCATCTATATCATATCATACTCATAAGATTGTTTCCTAACCTATGATCATATGTATTACTCCGGGTCATATAGTCACATGCTAAAGTAAATCACTCTAGGGGTAGCTAATCCCTAAAGGAGAATTGTAGCACCTTTTGACCATGACTAGCCATATCTACTATGTCTTGATATTACTCACAAGATTTTACTTATATTACGCACAAGTGACTTGATATTACTCACAAGTCTATGTCTTGATATTACACACAAGTTTATTGACTAGATATTACTCACAAGAGTCAGATTGATTTTACTCACAAGTTTTACAACATCACCACCTCAATCATATGAAGATATTTGTAGGACTTGATATTACTCACAAGCTTTACGACATCACCACCTCAATCATATGAAGATACTTGGAGAACTTTAATGTCTTGAGACTAGAGAATACTCATGATGCTGTAATCTCAACAAAAAAATGAGCTGTGATCCTTTTTAACTTAACTAATTTAATAAGTGAATAAATTTATTTAAGTTTTATAAAATTTCTTTCCTATATTTAATATATTTTTTTTGGAAAATTATAATTTGTTTAAGTACAAAACCATGTTATTAAAATTTTGTATTTGATTATTTTTTGGATGTCTGTAAGTTCTTAATAAATCCAAGTTTAAAGTAGCCCGAGGGTGTGGCTCATTGACTAAAAAACCTAGTGTGATAACCATGATTGTTGCAGCTCTCAAACGGAAGGAAGCTAGGCTGACTGCTGCTTTTCCTTATTTCTTATCAAAATTCATCTCGTCCTTCCTTGATTCTTCCTCCAATCAATCTGCCGGAGTTGCAGGGCAACATAACTGTGAAAACAACGGCGGTATTCGTTCAAATCTTTCCTGTAATAAGCCCAAGTTTGCATGCTCTCGGGGTACATCGTGTATTGAAGGTATCAATGCTAATCTTGGGCTTTCTGATAAAAAATGGGTGGGTTTTAGCTCTTTCTATAGGCATTTCTCTTCTGCAGGGTCATCTACAATCTTGAGGCAAACTCACAACCCAGCTATATTGGCAGAAGAACTGGAAAATGCCCTAAAGGAACAGAGAATCGAAGATGCCTTGAAAGGCTACGAGCATTACAAGCAGCTTGAAGGTTTTCCAAGGAAGTCTCTTGTTAGCAGGCTTATAAGTGTCTCAGCCTACTCTAGAGATTCAAAATGGCTCGAGAAGGCTTATGCTGTGGTCATTTCAATTACAGAAGAGAAAAAGCAGAGACAATTGTTGGATCGCGAGGCTCTGACCCATTTGTGCTTGAGCCTCGCAAAAGCCCAAATGCCAGTCCCTGCTTCTACAGTTCTGAGAACAATGGTGGACATGGAGGAATACCCATCTGTCAATATGTGGAGTGCAGTGATAACCCACATGGTGAAAACAGAGAATGGTGCCTCTTTGGCTTCAGAGATAGTGATTGAGATGTGTTATTTCTTCAAAGATGGAAGGATGGATCCGAGGAACAGAAACAATCAGTCATTGCTTTCAATGAAGCCCAATACTGAGGCCTTTAACATTTCCCTGAATGGTTCTCTGGCATTTGGGATGACTAGGAAGGCAGAGGAGCTCCTGGTGTTGATGACTGAAGTGGGAGTGAAGGCTGATGCTACTTCCATAGCTCTAAGTGCTCAAATTTATGAGAAAAATGGAAGGAGAGAAGAATTGAAGAAACTAAAGAAGCATGTTGAGGAAAGTCCTGGAATGTCTGATCACCATTATCAGCAATTTTACAGTAGCCTACTGATAACCCATCTGAAGTTTGGTGATCTGGATGCTGCCTCGGAGCTTATATTGGATATGCTAAAGCGTGCAAAAGCAGCTTGGAGCTCGCTAAGCGCTACTAAGTCAGTACTGGCCACCGTTGCGAAGGTCTCACAAGGCCATGCTACATCAGTGGAGTATGGAAAGGAGCGCAATTGTTCTGCAATGCTGTTTAAGACCGCAAAGCTACAAGCACAGTCCTCAGTTGAAGTCAGTAGTCATGGAGAGCTCGTAAGTTTCGAAAACCATCTACTTATGCCAAATCAGAATGCTTATGCTAAATTGGTGAAGGGCTACTTGGAAGCAAATAGAGCTAATGATTTATCAGAGTTTCTTGTAAAAGTACATAGAGAAGAAGGGCCTGTCTCGATGGAAAATTCGATTAGCGTTCAGGTGATTGATGCTTGTGTTACAATGGGTTGGCTAGACCAGGCGCATGATATTATTGATAAGATGAATGCAGCCAATGTTCCAATTGGGGTTGGGGTTTACTCTTCACTTTTGAAAGCTTATTGTAAAGCTTGGCAACCAAAGAAGGCTGCTACACTTCTCAAAGAGGTCAGGAAGGCAGGGCTTCGTCTCGATGCAAGCTGTTATGATGCTCTTATCGAGTCACATTTGTCTAATGAGGACCTGCATGGTGCTCTGGACCTCTTCAAGCAGATGAGAGGGGCAAAGGTCTCTTGCTTGAGTAATAGCTATCAATCACTGATGAATGGATTGGCAAAGGAAAGTAAACCGAATTTGATGGCCCGGTTGTTAGACGAAATTAAAGACGACCAGCAGGTTTCTATTGGGACACATGATTGGAATTCAGCCATCCATTTCTTCTGCAAGGCACACCTAATGAATGATGCACAGAAAGTTTTCAAGAAGATGACAGCCTTGGGATATCAACCTAATGCAGAAACCTTTCATTCTTTAATACACGGCTATTCCGCTGCTGGAGGCCAGTATCAGGAGATAACAATGTTGTGGGAAAATATGAGCAGGATGGCATCTGCAGTCCCAGATGGTGGAGTCAAGCCCTTGAAGTTTGATCAGGAGCTCCTCGACGCTGTACTGTACACTTTTGTTAGAGGGGGGTTTTTTGAAAGAGCTCTTGAGGTGATTTCTATGATGGAACGACAGAAAATGTTTATTGATAAATTTAATTACAGACAGGTATACTTGAGGTATCATAGAGACCTTTATAAAAATAAAAAAACTCCCAAAGCTCAAACTGAAGCACAATCTACAAGGAGAGAACAAGTAATGGCTTTTAAAAAATGGGCAGGTTTAGATTGAACTGTCAGTATCTTCTTAAGTTAATGAAATCTTGCATAATCTGAAGCTTTGGTTTGACTACTACATAAATATGATTGGTAGAAAAGAGAGGACATTTTGTATCTCAGAGGAAGGGTTTCCTCTTTTATGCATGGCCCTATCCAGTTGCCTTACACTTTGGGAAATGTATATTTGGTGCTTGATCTTTCTCATCAAGTACATTTCTCAAGCTCAGAGAACTTGCTTGTTACCTACAGGCTACGCAAGGGAAAGGTGCTAAACTATTAAAGGATATTAGAATTCAGTTTTTCCTTCAAAATATTTGGATTGTGTTTCTGAGATGCTCTATGTCCTTGGCATTTGAACAGAACTCATTAGGCTTATATCTAGTTGGCCACAAAACCCCATTTTAAGAGACCTCATCTTTAAGTGTACCTGTTTCCACCAGTATTATTTTCATGATAAAATGGAAATTGTCTCTATAGGGAGTATATGTCTGAATTCATTTAGTCTTGGTCAGGGAGCTTGCAGCATTAGTTATGAGTGTCTTCTATGTACAGACACTACAACATTTTGTATAATTGTTACCAGTAATTGAATCACTTCAAAAATTATCCTAATGTAGAATATGTCTTTTTTTTCATTTTTCTAAAGAATGTATATCAGTTTTATATATATTAGTTATATTATGCAAAAGGATTTGCATGGATCAGAATCAACCACTATGCAAAAGGCTTGGAAGGATCAGAGTCAACATCTTCTCCTCCGGAAAATGATCAATGGCTGTCCAAGAATCAGCATTCTCCAATATGCCTTATTGTAATGACCCTTAAAATGATTAAATTCCAAAAAGCCAAGCCAACAAAAGTGGTATTGCAGGAACTGCCCTGTAATCAAGCCAATATCGCTTATGCTTGAACTGTCAGTGTTATTTATCTTCTCAAGTTAATGAAATCTTGCATAAAGTGAAGCTTGGGTTTGACTACTACATAAATATGATTGGTATTAAAGAGGGAGTATTTTGTATCTCAAAGGAAGGGTTTATTCTTTTATGCACGGTCCTATCCAGATTCCTTACACTTTGGGAATACTCATGTATATTTGGCGCTCGATCGTTTATCAAGAACATTTTACAAGCTCAGAGAACTTGCATGTTACCTACGAAAGAGAAAGGTGCTAAACTTTTGAAGGATATTAGAGTTCAGTTTTTCCTTTAAAATATTTGGATTGTGTTTTCGAGATGCTCTAGAGTCTATATCCTTGGCATTTGAACAGACCTCATTAGGCTTATCTAGTTGACCACAAAACCCCGTTTTAAGAGACCTCATCTTTAAGTGTACCTGTTTCCACCAGTATTATTTTCATTATAAAATGGAAATTGTCTATATAGGGAGCATAGGTCTGAATTCATCTAGTCTTGGTCAGAGAGCTTGCAGCATTGGTTATGAGTGTCTTCTATGGACAGGCACTACATCGTTTTGTATGATTGTTACCAGTAATTGAAATTTGAAACACTTCTAAAAAATTATCCTAATCTTAGAGTATTTCTTTTTTTCATTTTTTCTAAAGAATTTAATCAGTTTTATATATTAGTTACATTATGCAAAAGGTTTGCTTGGATCAGAATGAACAGTTATGCAAAAGGCTTGGAGGATCAGAGTCGAAATCTTCTCCGCAAAATGATCAAATTTTGTTCAAGAATCAGCATCCTCCAATATGCCTGGCTGTAGTGACCCTTTGGAATTATCAAATTCCAAATATTAAAACCAAGCAAACAAAAGTGGTATTGTAGGAACTGCCCTATAATCAAGCCAGTATCACTTATGCTTGAACTGTCAGTGATATTCTCTTCTCAAGTTAATGAAATCTTGCATAATCTGAAGCTTGGGTTTGACTGCTATCTCAGAGGAAGGGTTTCTTTCTATGTTGCACAAGTTTCCGGAACGCGGGAACGTAGGGAACGTGGGTACGAGTATCGGATATGTCTAGAAGTTTCCCCAAATTTGCAGGAAACAACAGGTTGGGAATGACAATAATATATATTAAAAAAATATAAAATTAAAAAATTAAAAACACATGGGAAGAGAAGAAACATAGAGAAGTAAAGAAACATTAACACAAACCAAATGACTTAGCTTATCCCTTATATTAAGATTGTAACTAGAACCTCTTAGCAGATGGAAATGGCAATAAAGTCAAGATTACCATCCATGCCATTGATTATATAAGGTAGACTCTTTCTAAAGTGGAAACTTTTAGAAGTTATAGTTCCTATATTTATGCCTATATGTATAGAGTAAATTTTCAGTTTTTGTCAACTATGATTAAAATGGATTAGACTATTATATGTTTACAAGACATTCTATGTTATGATATTTGCAAAGGTGTATAAATAATCAAATTTAAATTATTATAAAATAAAAATCAAGATAATTTTGTTTCAATGTAATATATTAATTTAATTTTAAAGTAAGATTTAAAATTATTTCCAATTAGTTAAACATTTTTTAATTCATAAAGTAAATAGTAAAATATATAAATTTACTTTATTTTATTTAATATATAAAAAGTCAAAATAGGTTTACATCTGTTGTTGACTGCAATTCAGCGTAGGGACGAGTGAATACTCTAGCATGGGCGGTAGAGAAAGATCAGTGCACCAACTTGACAAGGTAGCACGAAATAGACTTTTACTGCAGCTTAGTTTTCTAGAGAAAAAATGATGAGTCAACCATGTAATATGTATGTTCGCGAAGAAATAGGAATGTGGTTAACAACCCACGTGGCGATCATGAATGTGTGGAAGCTTTTGGTGAAGGAAACGTGCAAGAAAAAGTTATCAAGTTCTAATTTCAGAGGGTAAAAGTTCCCAATAAGTTCCCAACCATCCGAAACGGTTCCTGCTAGATTCGGAAAGTTTCCTACAGGTTCCCAAATTCCCTGGAACATCAAAACTTCAGGAACGAATTTCCTAAAAGCTGAGAACGATTTTCGTGCTACATAGATTTCTTCTTTTATGCACAGCCCTATTAGTTGCCTTACACTTTGGGAATACTAATGTATATTTGGTGCTTGATCTTTCATCAAGTACATTTACCAGGCTCAGAGAACCTGCATGTTACCTACGCAAGAGAAAGGTGCTAAATTATTGAAGGATATTAGAATTCAGTTTTTGCCTCAAAATATTTGGATTGTGTTTTTGAGATACTCTCTGTCCTTGGCATTTGAACAAAACTCGTTAGGCTTATCTAGTTGGCCATAAAACACCATTTTAAGAGACCTCATCTTTTAAGTGTACCTGTTTCCACCAGTATTATTTTCATGATAAAATGGAAATTGTCTGCATAGAGGGCATAGTTCTGAATTCATTTAGTCTTGGTCAGGGAGCTTGCTGCATTAGTTATTAGTGTCTTCTATGAGTATGGACAGACACCACATCATTTTGTATGATTGTTTCCAGTAATTGAAACACTTCTAAGACAATTATCCTAATTTTGAATATTTCTTTTTTTTCAATTTTCTAAATAATGTAATCAGTTTTATATATTAGTTACATCATGCAAAAGGTTTGCATGGATCAGAATCAACAGTTATTCAAAAGGTTGTAAGGATCATAGTCAAAATCTTCTCCCCGCAAAATGATCAAATTCTGTCCAAGAATCAGCATCCTCCAATACGCCTTGTTGTAATGACCCCTTAGATTGATTAAATCCCAAATATTAAAGCCAAACAAACAAAAGTGGTATTGCAGCCCTGTAATCATGCCAATGTCACTTATGCTTTTTGTTCCTTGGGTGGAGAAATTTTCAGGATTTTGGCTCTAAATTTGAATGCCAAAATCTCAGTAGAATTTTGTAATGGATATGTTTGAAGTTGAAAATAATTTATGAGCAGCACTGGAGAACAAGTTACAGACTGATTCAAGAAAGACAATTGTGAGCATTGTGTTGGAAATTTCACAGGAATGACACTTCAATGTAATTCAAAATCTTCACCTTCTTTCTAGAAGGTTCCTTAGATCTTAACCCCAAAAAATTTCGCCATAGGGCTGTTTTAAATTAAAGTACAAAACAATAATGGAAGAAGTACAATAGTTCACTCTTAAACACCCTTAAAAATCCTGACAGTTAAGGAATAAAGACACCCACCAATGACATAAGTTTTCATCCCTTCTAAAGCAACTTATCAGTCAATATTCAGATCTGAAAAATGTACTTTTATGGCAAAAATAACAGCAGTAATACAGCAGTGAAATCAGCCCCTTTGCCTTCTTTTTTAGATCTCAAATCACTTAACGATTTGTCCTTTTACTTTTACTTATGTTCAATCAGCAAGATCATAAATGGATGTAAATAACAAGATACAAATAACACGTGGTTGAAAATCAAATCTGAATTTGACACAAGATATGTATGGACAATCTGCTTTTGATACCACAAGGACGCCAAAACCGAAATCGGCTTCAGAAGATGCAAAAGCTGACCAATATCTACTCAAAGACTCAGTTCTTTCATATATTGTAATTGGGGACGTTTAGATTTCAGACATTAGCGAGGTTGAAGTTTACTTTCAGGCTACTGGAACACCCAATCTATATGGACAAGAACTATATTTTCAGACTCAAAAACAACTTGTTTGTCTTCGGAGAGCGAAGATCATCACAAGCACAAACTCATACATTAAAACTAACCAGAGTTTATGATCCTAGCTGGTCGCACTAAGTGTAGAGGGAGAGCATACGCTACTGGTCTTACAGACTCTTTACACTTGAGATCATTGTTTTTTATCCCAGCTGATCGCTCGAGGCGCAGAGGGAGAGCATACACAACGCTCGACACAGACAAAATGATAATGCAGAAAGCTCACAATACTTAAATGTGCGGTGCCAAATGAGGAGAGGAGCACCTTATTTATACAATTTTTAGCCGGTTAGCAGGTGACACAAAATTTACACCTATAGGTAAAAAGACTTGATTCGGATCCTATCGCAGTGGATCAAATTGCACCTTTTGTTGGGTAAGTCACCCAAGTCATGTGAAGGAATCTACAGACTATCAACAGACTAGACCTTTACACAGTGGAACTATTTTTAGCTGCTCATGACGCTTTCTATTATTCATTATCATAATTACATAGATATGGGTCTTCCCCACATGTACAACCAACGAATCTATCAGAATCGCTCTCACAACTGAATTCGATGTCCAGAAACCTGCCATAAGAAAAACATTGTTCTACATCAGACCCGAACATGGTTTTATTGGGAGCACAACAAAATTCTCCCTGAAAAATATATTCAACTTTGAAATCTAATGGAATTCTTCTAGTGTGAATCTTATTATCCAGGAGGCGACCATTTCTATCCATTCTTCTATATTTTTGTCGAGTGTAAATTGGAGGATCGAGTGGAGAGTAAGTTCCTCCAAGACGTCGTAGCTTAAATTTGAACCACATGTGGTTTTGATGTGCCGCGATCATATCTGGCACAATCATATCTAGGCTATGATGTACATACCATAACCTTCTCTCAAGGCTTCAAAATCCAACCATGCAAAATGTCCCGTAGCTAAGGTAAATCATTAAACCCTAGGTCCATGAAGGAAGAACATGTGCAAGAATACCTCCAACACTATCTCTAAGGCAAGACGTTTGCCTCTTCTTTTCTTCTTCACGAGTCCACCCTAGGGTTTTCTCCCAAAACCCTAGGCTTCAATATCCAAGGGTAAAACCCTAACTTTAGAACTCCAAGATGCTCCGAGAAACTCCAAAGAAACCATAGCACCCAAGAGAGAGAGAGAAAAACAAGTACAAGTGAAGAACTAGAGAGAGAGTACAAGTGTGCTCCTCTTTTAGGTCACATCTCTACACGAGAGAAAAAAATGAACACGCAAATTATATGAATGAAAGACTTTTCCCTTCCTCTATTTATATGAGAGGTGAGAGAGGCCAACAATACTATGTGGGCATAAGCCCTTACAAGCAACCTACATGAGCCCTTGTAGGCCACACAAGTGAGATGTCCATTATAGAGTACAAGTGTCATGCTCCAATGATGATGTCATGCACAATAAAGACTCCAAGGTGATGTAGCTACACAAGGCAAGTCCACACCACTTCATCCCGAACCTCCATGGGCTTTATCTATCCTCCAAAGCAAAGTACTCCACTAAGTCAACTACCACTTGTATGAACATAGTCAAATCCTTAGGCATCCCCAAGCTATCTACAATCCTTCCAACAGGAGTCCAAGTTGCCATATGCCATCTAGGGCTTGAAGCATCATTGAAAAATTTGCACATTCCCTATTCTATAGGGTGTTCTAGCACCAAGTGAATCCTTCATGTGGCCATCATGAAGTGTGTCCACCATCTAAGCAAGAGATCTCCAATGCCCAAGGGAAGAACACTGAGCCAACAATCAACACAGGTCAAGCATCCACTGAGCAAGATATCTACCTCAAGTTTGCATATACATCATGAACCATCTCTCATGCTACACTCCATCTTGGACCATCCAGGGGCTGAACATACACCAAGTACCCCAAATATCATGAATCACCTCCAAACATGGTGTAAATACTTTTGAAGTAACCCAAAAATGTAGCACTTCCTCTTTATGAGGAAAGTGTTTACACCGACATCAAGGAGATTGCAACATTAGTTAGGAGTGTGTTGTATGGACAGACACTACATTATTTTGTATGATTGTTACCAATAATTGAAGCACTTCTCAAAAATTATCCTAATCTAGAATATTTCTTATTTTCATTTTTCTAAAGATTGTAGTCAGTTTTATATATTAGTTACATTATGCAAAAGGTTTGCATGGATCAGAATCAACAATTATGCAAAAGGCTTGGAAGGATCAAAGTCAAAACCTTCTCCTCCACAAAATGATCAAATTATGTCAGAGAAGCAACATCCTCCAATAAACCTTTTTGTAATCACCCCTCAAAATGATTAAATTCCAAATATTAAAGCCAAACAACAAAAGTGGTATTGCAAGAACTGCCTTGTAATCAAGCCAATATTCTTATGCTTGAACTTTCAATGTTATTTATCTTCTCAAGTTAGTGAAATCTCGCATACTCTAAAGCTTGGGTATGACTAGTACATAAATATGATTGATAGAAAAGAGAGAGTATTTTGTATCTCAAAGGAAGGGTTTCTTTTTTTATGCACAACACTATCAAGTTGCCTTACACTTTGGAAATACTAATTTATATTTGGTGCTTGATCTCTCATCAAGTACATTTCCCAAGCTCAAAGAACTTGCATGTTACCTACAGAGGAGAAAGTTGCTAAACTATTGAAGAATATTAGAATTCAATTTTTCCTTCAAAATATTTGGATAGTGTTTTTGAGATGCTCTATGTGGTCATTTTTTGGACATTAATAAAATTATCTTATCTTATCTTATTATGTCCTTGGCATTTGAATATAACTCGTTAGGCTTATCTAGTTGGCTATAAAAAACCATTTTAAGAGACCTCGTCTTTAAGTGCACATGTTTCCACCAATATTGTTTTCATACGAAAATGGAAAGTTTCTATACAGAGGGTTGTGATGGGAAACAATTCCCCAACAACTGTTGTGTTTAGTTGTTGCAGAACTAAAAAACAAACAAACCCTAATCTTGCAAGTAAAAAGATTTCTTTTTATTTCAAAATAAACAATTAGACTTTAAGGGTATTAAGATACACACCCGGTTCCCAAAGTTTGTAGTATAATCATTTGATCTTGAGCTTTGTTCCCTTGTTTCAACTTCTTGTTGTAATTCCTGGATTGGAAACAAAGAAAGGTGAAAGCATCACAATAACCAAAAAAAAATATAGAAAGAAATTGTTAGGATTATTAATCCTCCCTTGTCCAATTTGGTCATTATGTCTAGATCAGGAGTCATGTCTAAATCGGGAGTCCTTTCAGACTATTTTTAGTCACTAGCACAATTGGGTCCACTTGGCCTAATTGGGGCACATACACCAGTTACTAAAGTGTGAGGAACACTAACTGAGGCCAACTGCCACTGATTGCACTTGCATGCATCAGTTTAGGAACCTCCTAGATCAATCCCTACAAATTACGAGCCACTGGGAGTGTCGATACCAAGCTCCATCAGTTGAGTTCAGTTGGTGACTAGTCAAGCTCAGTTATGAGTCAATTACATTCAGTTCTGGTACCCTACACTCACTTCTATTCAATTAGCGCTAGGATTGTATGGATGCATGCAGGTGAGGCACATTTACTCACCTACCTCAGTCAGTTAGACTAGTCAACACTGAATTAGACACTTGAGTTTGGATTTTGAACTCCGATGAACTCCGATAATGATTTAGACAAGGTCAGTTAACCATTCAGTCAAGTAGAGTCCAACCAATTCGAATTTCCTCACATAGATTCAAATTGCATGTGGCTATTTAGCCATTGTACTTCATTGTAATTAATCATGTAATTACTTTTGATTAATGAAAGCATTCACAGTTGCAAGCCTTTTTGCACTGTTTCATTCTTCAATTGTTGAGTAAATTGTGTGATCTATTTTGTGAGTTGTGTGTTGATCCATAGATCTATGTGCTCAATTTAATATGGTATCAGAGCCTCAGCAAGACAAGGCACTTCTCCTACTATAGATCCATACTTGGATAATAATAATAATAATAATAATTGAGCGAAATTACTCCTTCCAGTACTGCACAAGAAGTAGGAATTTACCACTTAATATCCCAAGTTAAGGAATTGTTGATCAAGCTTGCTTGATCAACTATGCTGGGTGTGAAGGAAATTCCAAAAGTGCAGACTGTCAACCTTATTTTGTCTGTTTGATTGTGTGATTTACAGGTTTATCAGTCCTCTTCACTGCATTTGCTACAAGCAGCTCAGTCTCCTTCACTACATTCGCTACAGCAGCTCAATCCTCTCCTTTGCATTCTAAATGGCTCCTCCAATGGACCTTCTCACTCCTTTCAACTACCACCAATGGAAGGAGGACATGGAGATGCAGCTACACTCCAAAAGACTCTTTAGACTCACAATGGAGACATAGAAAGAGCCAATTCATTATGTTGACAAAGAAAAATACTGGAATATGCTTGATGAAGCCTATGGATGCTTGTGCCTCTCAATCTCTCGAGACCTTCTCTTCCGTATCAATGGATTGAAGACACCCAAGAAGGTTTGGGATAAGCTTGCCTCCTTATTTGACAAGAAGGATGATCTAAGGATCTATCAACTGGAGAATGAGCTGATCTCTCTCCATCCAGCCAATTTTGAAACACTAAATGACTTCTTCACAAAATTCAAGCATCTAGCGTTCCAATTGAAGTTGTGCAAGCTTGAGAAGGAGGATGATCAACTCATCCTTGCCATTCTCTCCAAACTTGGTGCAGACTATTCATTCTTTGTATCAACAGTTCATTCTGTGAAGCTCTCTACTCCAAACTGGAAGATTCCTACTCTTGACTCCTTCATTGAATCTCTCACTCAGGAGCATGACAAGTTGATCCAAATGGGGATCATTCGATCTTCCAAAGATCAAGCACTGGTTGCAGGAGGACCTA
The DNA here is from genome assembly GCA_001517045.1 of Pseudotsuga menziesii. Taxonomy (NCBI): domain Eukaryota; kingdom Viridiplantae; phylum Streptophyta; class Pinopsida; order Pinales; family Pinaceae; genus Pseudotsuga; species Pseudotsuga menziesii. The sequence goes on along the minus strand of LPNX011223741.1, from coordinate 223,478 downwards.
AGGTAGCGAATGATAAAGGGAAGCAAAAGGATGAGTCTCATGTAGAGAAAGAGTAGTCAAAAGAGCCTTCAGGTTCGAAGAGAAACAAGAAGAATGGCAAAGGAAAGACACTTTGTTCTTACTGTGGAAGGAGCTTTCATTCAAAAAGCACCTGTATGAGAAGAACAATTGATGAGATGTCTCTTCTTCTGAAGAAACATAACATTACTATACCTGCTAGCACAAGTAAGGCTGACCATAGAGAAGAAACAAAAGAACATGAAGAGACATGCCATGCACTGAAGGCTAGCTGCTCAACAGCACATGCCTTCCTCATTGATTCTGGAGCTTCCAGTCATATGGTTGCACCCAGAGAATCATTCTCTTCCTTACAGTGTTTTGATGGTCCTAATATTCAGACAGGCAATTGCAATAAAGTTCAAGCCAAAGGGAAGGGCTCTATCAAGATTGAACATGGAAAGTTCAAAGATGTGCTTTATGTTCCCTCCCTTGCTGCAAACCTGTTATCTGTATACTAGATGACTCATACTGGCTCTCCAAAGCGATTCATATTTGGTCCTGACTCAATGGAGATCACATATATCTCTACTGGGAACATCATAGTGAAGGGTGTTGCAAATCATGCCTCCAAGGCATATGAGTTCTCACACTTCATGCCATTTTCAGAACCATTGCACTCTCAGCAGCCACTTGCAAGGGAAGGTAAAAACATTTTATCTACTTCTTTTGCAGTTTCCACTAGTATTGCAGATCCAGCTATATCAGTTTATGAGATTGAGGTTTAGGGTGATTCAGATCCAGATCTAGTCCCTCCTTCCAAACTGGAAGCTAGGAAGATGATTGGAAATCCATCTGACACTCAGAATGGAAATACCCTTGCGCTATGTCATGCAATCTTACCTCCTTAAGAGAGATACAATAGACTCCCTGTAAGATGCTACATGGCAAGGGCTTAGTCTCACTACATTCAGAAGAATAGAGTTGATAATACACCTCTTCATCCAGCAATAGGCAAAGGTTACATTCATCCTTCCTTCCATCATCATTTTGGGAGAAGATGGAGAAGTCTACATGCCAAGCCCCATGATACCTGTGCACAGAACATCATGCATGTTGCTCCGCTACATCACAGAGATTGCACCAACACATTTTCAAGTTTTTCAAACTTGAATCATGATTCTATCTACTTAGTTAAAGGGGGGGATTTTTTCCCATTTGGTTTTTCCCCAAGCTCCTTGTGTTGAGTAGTTACTTTACTTTACTTGATGTAATGGGTGACCTATGATCTTAGTTACCAAGGCCCACAAATTGTCCAAGTTAGCATTCATGGGGGGTGTTAGGATTATTAATCCTCCCTTGCCCAATTTGGTCATTTGTCTAAATCAGGACTCATGTCTAAATCGGGAGTCCTTTCAGTCTATTTTTAGTCACTAGCACAATTGGGTCCACTTCGCCTAATTGGGTCACATACACTAGTTACTAAAGTGTGGGGAACACTAATTGAGGCCAACTGCCACTGATTGCACTTGCATGCATCAGTTTAGGAGCCTCCTAGATCAATCCTTACAAATTAGGAGCCACTGGGAGTGCTGATACCAACCTCCATCAGTTGAGTTCAGTTGGTGACTAGTCAAGCTCAGTTAGGAGTCAGTTACATTCAATTCTAGTTCCCTACACTCAGTTCTATTCAGTTAGCGCTAGGATTGCATGGCTGCATGCAAGCGAGGCGCATTTACTCACCTACCTCAGTCAGTTAGACTAGTCAATAATGAATTAGACACTTGAGTTTGGATTTTGAACTCCGATGAACTCCGATAATGACTTAGACAAGTTCAGTTAACCATTCAGTCAAGTAGAGTCCAACCGATTCGAATTTCCTCTCATGGATTCGAATTGCATGTGGCTATTTAGCCATTGTACTTCATTGTAATTAATCATCTAATTACTTTTGATTAATGAAAGCATTCGCAGTTGCAAGCCATTTTGCACTGTTTCATTCTTCAATTGCTAAGTAAATTGTGTGATCTATTTTGTGAGTTGTGTGTTGATCCATAGATCTATGTGCTCAATTTAATAGAAACTTGCAAAATTAACCATTTCCAGTTTCAAATGAACAATTATTCTCATAAACATGAACACATTTCGCTGGACAAGAAAATAGTTCATTTATATATTAATAATAACAAAAAATTACATAGAGCAAATAAACCTAATATGCTGCTACTATTATGAAATTGAGTTCTAGGTTCTTCCTCCCATGTCACCTCTAGCACTCCAACTCAAAGTTTCTTCCACTAAATATGCCCAAAAGATTCAATGAGATTTTTCGCAAGATAAATCAATCGAGAACACAATGGAGAACTAGGGTTCCATATAGAATGAGAGAGATGTTGCACACTCGAGATAGAGGGTTGTATAAATAGAGAGGGTTTCTCCAAGCAAAACAAGATAATACAATGGTTTTTTTTTACTTCATTTTCTCTCTTCTTCCCTTTTTATGACTTTTGAGGTGGGGCAGTTGGGGAGTTAGAGGAAGTTATCCACGGGATTGGAGAAGTCAAGAAACAATCTCAACCGAAGAAACCCATGAAATAACTTTATTATTATTATTTACCCTTATGCAAACACACACACGACCTATACACAGGAAAGTCATGTATTTGTGGTGAGTACACGGGTTTTACACAGGGAAGTCACATATGTCCATTATATCACAAAGGAGGAAAAGGATGTCTACAACTCAGGATAGGGATAAGATCAGCCAATAAAATGTCTTAATATAGACAGTGGCAAAATATGCTATAACATATGCCCCCTAATGTGTGAGTTCAGAGGAGAAAACAATGGCCGAAATACATTATAACCTTTCCATACTTCGTGCATGAAGAAGCCCGGAAGAAATTGCCCAAACATCAGCCATAGGAAGCTAATAGCAATCAACCAAGTAAGAACTATCTTTCATGAGGCAAGTATACCCATGCTCATAAGAAACAAAGCATGGCTACAAATCAAGTACTAAGCGGATCCACGAAATATAGAGAAAAGTGAACATGACCACATGGATACAAAGTGGAGCCCAGTCATAGATAAATCATAGCCACTAAGATACAAAGTGGATATGTATCTTAACATCAAATGAAGACATTTGTATATATGTAGTAGCTCAACAGACTACTCTCCATTTGAGGTCAGTGCCAAATGACTAGATGGAAATCCAACACAACCCGGTCCATAGCAAAAACTCAAGATGTACTATATAATGAACTCAGGGTCTTCATCCAACTGACAAGGGTACAAGTCAAAACTATGTGAATAAATGTATTGAAGTCGAACATAGTAAGACATAGTGTGATTACCAGTCAATGATGGAAACTGTTAACACACGCGAGCAACCTCATTGATGATGATAATGAGTGGAAAGGTACCTACCACAATCTAACACGTGTGAATAAAGGAGTTGACGTCGAACACTTGTAGACTCTAATGATAAGGGGACATTGATGTATTTCCACTGTCAAAAGCGAGGAGACTTGCCACTGAGGATTGGAAGTTCCAAGGTACTAATATGACTCCATATCGCTATCCCATAGTAGATGTGTTGAAGTCAATGGGAAGCAATCCACTGGAAGGAGGGGATTAACAAATCCCCCATCATCCAACACGAGGTTGTAGGAGGAGGCCAAAGACTTGATGGATCAATTAATGATTGTGAGACTTACTTGATATGGGATGGTTGACACATGAAAGTCAAGAAAGTTCTAAGGATGGCCAACTCAAGTTAAAAACTTCCTTTGAACAACAACATTATGTAAATGTGACTGAGGCAGCATATACTCAAAAGGGAACATGACACAAGTCAATAATGTAAGAAACATCACAGAAAACTCCATATTGACCGGAAGACTATCCAGTCAAGGAAGTAACTACATATATAAGTTCAAATTCCTAGGTCATACTACAAACCCAATTGCAGAGACAAGACTCAACAATGTGTTGTGTTCAAAGGTGATGCAATGTAATGCCATATAAGTATCTAAACATAACTTTTTCTCGTCCATTTATTTTGGAATATTTGATTTTTTTGTCTTTTGTATTATAAAAAGCTTGAAAAAGATTAAAAGAATGTTATAATACATGGGAAGAAACTAGTAAAGACAAGTCAACTAGTTCCAAAACAAATGGATCGTGAGCCAGATAGGGATACTCATAAGCTTTGACCCAAACACTTTACCGATCCTGGTTCAGTAAATGCTTGTTTAGGTTTTCACTTTTAAAGAGTTTGAAAATGTAGAAAAAAACTCTATAAGGTTTCTTTTCATAAATTTTGTCTCCTTTACCCAAAAAGGAATAAAAGTATACAAGAAAGAACTCTTCTGACCATATAGATCAGAGTATTGTTTTTTCGTAAACAATCCAAATAGTCTAAAAAAGGGGTAAACTTATGCCAAATAGATGAACTTTCAAATCCTTTAACGAGTGTGAAAAGTATAATCTTACTCGATGTTCTTTTCAATTTTAGAGAGCCTAAAAAGATCTTAAACGCGGATCTAAAGTTGTGCTTCTTCATAAATTTAGTATCCTATCCTTGAAAAATCATAAAATCATATGGAGAACTCTTATAGTCACAAAGTAACTAGAGTATGTCTTTTTCGTAAAATAGTCGACTTGGTTCGGAAAAGGGATAAACTTATACCAAGTGGACACCTTTTCAAGTTTTTTATTGAGTATGAAAAGGACAATATTGATGGGCAAGCTTTTTATGTTCAAGGAGTATAAAAAGATCTTAAAAATGACTCCAAAAAATCGGGTGCCTTATGGGGGTAGCCAGTAATATATGAGAAAGAGAGGCATGAGGCTCCTTCTCAAAGTCATGGTAAAACCAAAACGGCTCATGAGCCTATGAGAAAATTTTGGCATGGACACTATAAATGGAAGAGGGTGCTTACTAGGGTGTCCCATGTTAGGTAGGCTCTTCTATTGGACTAGTGAAAAATGCATATAGAAATGGCTAACACACCAAGATCCAACAGGTTTAACCCTATGGTAACTTCCGATGGCAAAAGGTTTAGATGCATCATAACAATAGGGAGGCCTAAACCTATATGCAAGCTTTTGAAAATACCTAATCGAATCCAGCAATAAGTAGACAATGATCTCAAAGAAACCATGAATCCAGCTAAAGTTCATGTCTCCAAGAAACAATTGTACCAGGATCATATCTAAAAAACTAAAAAGAAATATTTGATACAAGTCACTTTGGTAGAGATACTTTCAACTTCAATATCTTCAACAATATTCATAACCAAGGTAGAGTTTACCAATGACAACTCAAGAGCGCTATGGCCCGAGGACCTCCAAGCAATAAGATCAAACCCATGAGGAAGATCAAAGCTGAAATAAGAAATAATGGAGTCTACATTAACAGACTTATCATCGAGGGAGTTGAAAAATATGCTAGCATAATCAAACTCATCAAGAACACCGACTTGCAACTCAAAGGAATATTCCAAAAACTCAGGAATTCTAATGTCTAAGGATCTATAAACATGGAGATTATACTCAAAAGGAAAATCATGGTTGGATTTGATTGCAACTAGGTCCAATCCAAGCATATGATCTTTGGAAATGATGTCAAAATCCAAAGGAATGCCAAATTGTATCATAGACTCTAGGAAAACTTCCTCTGAATGAAGTATATCATCTGAGATAGAACACATGTCAAAACATTCACAATGTCACATGGACCAACAGGGTGGAGAGCATGCTCTAATGCCCCCATTGGGTGGATCGCCTTCTCAACCATTAGGGCCAAGTACCAAGAAGATGACCATTAAAACAGAGGCTTGTTCTTAGTAGCAATTGGACACGAGGGATATAAGGCCACATAAATCACCTGTGGTGGGGAAGTGTCTACCGAAACACTAGGAACTGACAAAGGATATACTTGGTCTAAAGTCGTGTAATGAGGAGGATCAACAAATGCAAGCTGATCAATAGTGCCAATGCCTCTGTTGTGAGGAAAATACATCACCTGAAAGACCGTTGAGTTTCGTACTTGTCGAAGCCGATGTTGAACCTATCGAAGCAGCCGAAGTAGTCGAAGTGTTATACTTTTTTGAAGTTCGACAACATGCCAACTGTTGGTTGGATCAATAACCCTCATACAAATATGATATAAAACTATTTCAAGATGGAAGCCAAATTCATGAAAACTAGTGATTTAATGCCATGAGAATGCAAGATTTTTAAATATGAATTTCTTGGGTTTCAAGTTACAAATTATATGGACATAAAATTACAAACCCATACATCATATACCCCAACTTAGGCATCAAATAGACTCCAAAAAAGTGCAATCACCACTCCAACAAGTTCGTTATCAACATGAGAGTATGGGGGAATGAGAGAAGGGGGAGATAGATTAGAACTCGAGCTGTATGGACCTTAAACCTAAAAATAAACACCTTGAATAATCGCCATTGATAGTTCTAAATGGACTCTCCATCAACCAACTTGGAAAGGAATCCAACTCCCTCTAAATTGGTTCAAGGAGGGAGAGTAAACACCCAGCGTTCAATGAATAATCAAAAGCTATCCAAAATGAGAAAGGCCAATTAACAAATTATCAAAATTTCTTCCCCTTACTCAAGGCATCCTTTTATTAACTTCATGAGGCCTCCCAAGGTCAAATTTCCCTCTATAGGCTTCGTCCAACTCAACTTAGTGGTTTAATAACTCCTATGACACTTGTCTTCTCCTTCATGCTCCAATTCTTTCTCTAATTCGAATGGATACCTATAACTACCAAATGTGCCATCTTGGTGGCCATTTTTATGTAAGGCTTAATCTTCCCTCCATAAGGGTGGCAAGGAGAGGCAAATCCGTCGGGGCTATGGACTACTCGCTAGTAGCGGAGCTAGGCCTTAGTAATTCATTGGAGCCCAAAAGGCTTTATAGGGCACCTGCTCTTATAGGATGGCTACTATCTTGTGAAATGTAAAGTGATTTGAAAATGTTAGTGGTCAAAGGATGAGCACTCACTCCTTGTATGGTGTTTGGCTCATGTTTCCCCACAGGGCATCAGGGTGAGACTAGCTTGCAAAGGCTAGGTCTTTGTCAGTACTGGAGCCCATAAGGCTTCCAGGGAACCTGCCTTTGAAGGTTTACCTATATTGCAAATAAAGTGCAAAGGAAAACTTGTTAGATTCTAAGGAAAGCATATACAAGTACTTTATCCATTTGTGAGACACCTCCATCCCCTACTGCTATATGTCAAACATATGTCACCTTGGTAGAGTGTATTGTTTAGCATTCGAAAATCAGTCAAAGGTCATTCCCTCTTGCCTTAACCTTGTTCTTCCATCCTCACCCTTCTGTAGCACATTGTTTACCATTTGTAAGTGTGGCACGAACAAGCAGACTTCTAGACATTTCCAATATTCTTCAGAAGCACATGTACATCTTACTATTATTATTACTATCTATCACCATGATTATGAATAACTAATTAAAGTTTGGTTTTGATATACACCATGAACTATCAATAGATATTATTCATGGTGTTTATTTTTAGGTTTAAGGTCCATACAACTCGAGTTCTCATCTATCTCCCCCTTCTCTCATTCCTTTTTCTCCATTCCCACATACTCTCATGTTGATGGCGCACTTGTTGGAGTGGTGATTGCGCTTTTATGAAGTCTATTTGATGCCTAATTCGGGGTATGCGATTTATGGCTTTATAATTTTATTTCCATATTATCTGTAACTTGAAACCCAAGAAATTCATATTTAAAAATCTTGTATTCTCATGCCATTAAATCACTAATTTTCATGAATTTGGCTTCCATTTTGAAATAGTTTTATATCAGTTTTGTATGAGGGTTCTTGATCGAACCAACAGTTGGCATGTTGTTGATCTTCGAAAAAGTATATCACTTCAACTACTTCGACTGCTTCGATAGGTTTAACATCGACTTCGACACGTACGAACCTCGACACAACTGACTTCGACAACCTCGATAGGTTTCGCGCTTGACATACAACATCTTGACATGCCTTGTCGGCACCAACAACTATTGAACATCAACAGAATGTTTTTGTCTTCCAGTCATCTATGGCGGTTGAATTTCTGAACCGTAATAACTACTTTTGTAACTAAACGTAATGGGTAGTCACCCAAGCATCTTAGAATTCTATATAAACATGCACATTATTATAACATTCAACCAACCTTCATGGATAAGATGTAACAATATAAATTGGTTCGAATTCTTGCATATTGTATGTATGCATACTTTCTGTCGATATAGTGTATTTCTCTCTTTACTTTTTCTTTTTCTATGTTTCCACCATAACAGTGCTCGACTCATTCAGTCGAATGTTGTCACCAGCGTGAACCTAGGCACAACTTGAATCATTGGTATTAGGTCTTGATATTGTTCAGAGCCTAAGTTACCTAAGCACTTCCATTGAAGTTATTTAACTTATGCTTGTTCAAACATGCTCACAAACTCAGCAACACAAGCAAGCACTTCCTTCGACTTCAGAAAAGATGGCCAAAGAAGCAGATAATAGACATGCAACTGATGAGACAGAGCAACTCATAGAAAAGGCACTAGCTCGCTAGCGAACCAAAGTGTTCGCCCAGTTCAGCAAGATTCTCATGCGATTCACTTCGAATTCCAGGGAATCCTCAACGCGACCTCACTCCAATAAAATTAGCCCCTTCAAAGTGCAAATGAATATGGAAATACCAAATCTTGCAGGTAAGATTGACGCGGGATCCAACGATAATTGGGTGCAACAACCAGAATCGTACTACTTCGTGAACCAACTCTCCAAAGCGGAAAATATCACCATTGGATCCTTGAAGATGTCAACCTCCGTACACTGCTGGTGGGAAAATTTATCGAAAAAGATGGAAAAATAAGGTGACCCCATAGACACATGGGTACAATTTGTAGAATACGTCCGAAAGGAGTTCTACCCACCCAAGTATATTGAACATCAGTATAAGAAATGGCAGCATCTAAGAAAATGGAAAGACCAGTCCGTGCATAGTTACAACGACAAGTTCTATCGACTCATGGCTAGAATTTGCATCCAAGAAGAAGAGAAATTGCTTGTCCTGAAGTACATCAACGGATTATCCCCGTACATTCAACAAGAAATGGATTTTATGAATGTCTTTACGCTTGTAGATGCATTTCATTGCGCCAGCAAGCTTGAAGCTAAACAAAAAGGAAAAGCACGTTTCGCGAACAAACCAACAAGTCGAACATCCGGAAAGAAGTCACCAGTCGACTCCAACAAGTTTAAGCACCCTTCCCAGTCGACTCCAACAAGTTTAAGCACCCTTCCCAGTTGACTCCGCCAAATCTTGATCATCACAACAAGAACTTTCAAAAAGACAAGAAGGATCGCATTAAACAAGATCCTACCGGGAAATGGTGTGATTGTCACAATTCAACATGGCATGGTACGTCAGAATGGAAATCTCAAAAGACATTTTTGGAAACATTGTCTACATCTGACTTGGTCGACAAATCCTTGGTAGAATTTGATCCAGATGCATCAACCCTATTGGCTTTGACTTCGACCACTCCAACAGCCTTGACTATCGTCGATGAGGAGGAGCGAGAGCCCCTGTTCCATACACGGATATGGGTTCAGAAAAATCCATTCCATTTGATTGTGGATAATGGTAGCGAAAAGAACTTCGTCTCTGAAGATCTTGTGAAGAAATTAGGTATTGTCACCACTCCACATCCTCAGCCTTACAATATCGGTTGGATGAAGGATGGAAACGAACTAAGAATCACATGCCAATGCAAACTCGCCTACTTCATTAAGCCTTTTGAAGATGAAGTACTCTGTGACATGCCACCGCTTTCCATAGCCGATGCCCTATTCGAAAAACCTTGCCTATGGGATCGACACGGTACGTATCAGTCACGGCCACAAAAGCAGATTGTTAAAATTCAGAATCAATGGTACGACATACCAAAACAACAACCCAGATCAACAGTTGTTATGATAACTGCCAAACAAACAAAGAAGCTTATCAATCATACTAAGAAGTTTGCATTAATTATTATAAATCCTTAGCATCCCAAGAAGACTATGGCAATAAGTCGACCCACCGACCAGCGTAGCTCCTGACAAAAGCAACAGATCGACCACATTCATGAGGAATACCAAAACGTATTTTAAGAGCCGAACAAAGTACCTCTGGATTTTTAGGTAAAACATTCCATCGAACTTGTTCCTGGTTCTTCATTACCTAATGCATTTGTTTATAGAAGATCCATTCCTGAGAACAAAGAGATTCATAGGAAAATCCAGGATTTGGTCAACAAAGGTCACATCCGCCCCATCTCCTCTCCTTGTGGAAGTTCAGTCATCTTAGTTCCAAAGAAAGACAGGACTTGGCGCATGTGCATTGACTATCGGGATCTCAACAAAAAAATTAGTAAAGAACATATACTCTCTTCCAAGGATAGACAAGCTCATCGACTGTTTGAAAGGTGCTAAGTTCTTTACGAAGCTTGACCTTAAGTTGGGATATCATCAAATTCTGAATGAGTCCATTGATGTATGGAAAATGACTTTCAAGACCAAGGAAGGATTGTTTGAATGGTTAGTCATGCCTTTCGACTTAACCAATGCACCTGCAACCTTCACGAGATATATGGATGACCTTCTACGACCTTTCATCGGCAAGTGTCTCATTGTCTATCTTGATGATATCCCGATTTTCAGTCGATCATGGGAAAAACATGTCAGACAACTTCGATAAGTCTTCGACACTCTCCAGCAATATTGACTACATCTGAACATGGAAAAATGCTCATTTGCGATGACTAGCATCAAATATTTGGGGTATGTAATTGACTCTGCAAGCATTCATGTCAACCCAGAAAAAAAAAGTACAAATCCTCAAAGATTGTCCCATTCCTCAAAACATTCATGAACTAAGAAGTTTTCTTGGTTTGGCGAATTTATATCAACAATTCATACTTTGCTTCAGTCACATCGAATGGCATTTGAATTAGTTGACTAAATGAAATTGAAAAATTGTCTTCAAAAGGACACCGACACAACAACAAGCTTTGTAATGTACTAGTACTTGTGTTACTTGATTTGCATCAACCTTTTGAGATTGAGATGAACGCATCGGATTATGCTCTTAGCGCAGTGATCACTCAGTCAGGTCAACCGGTCGCTTTTCATTCCAAAATTTTCAACGACACTATTAGAAGGTATTCGACGTATGAAAAAAAACTATACGCCATTGTGAAAGCTCTTAAGAAATGGAGACACTACATTCTTGGAAAGGAAAGGATCATCCTCACTGACCATAAACCTTTACAGTTCGTTTTGTCCCAATTGAAACTACAAACAACTCGACAATTCAAGTGGATTAATTACCTGCAACAGTTTAAGTTGGTAATTAAACATCAAAAAGGAAAAGTCAATGCCACAGTCGATTTTCTCAGCCGACCACCCATTACTCTATTGTCTACAGTGATGAGTATGCAGGGTTACGACACCATTACTTGGCCATAATTGTATTCAGTAGACTGCGACTTCTCCGTAATTTATCGACAGATTCAGGACGACATGTTGTCTACTACTGACTACTTCCTGAAGGACACTTTGCTATACAAGCTTGGACAACTTTGTGTACCAACCGGTGAGCATCGACAGAAGCTCATTTGGGACACACATTGTAGAAAAACCGCATGACATTTTGGAGTCGCAAAAAAACTTGTTATCCTCCAAAAGTATTTTTATTGGCCTTCACTTAAATCTGACGTCAACAAGTACATTCGATCGTGCATAGTTTGTGTCATTTCTGAACTGTCGAATCGACGACAAGAACTGTACACACCCCTACTAGTTCCTAGTTGACCATGGGAATCTATTTCTATGGACTACTTGATGGGATATCCTACTACCAAACATTAGTATGACGCGGTATTAGTAGTAGTTGACATATTTTTCAAGATGGTTATACTTATACTATGTAAAAAGACTACGACAACACAACAGACTGCTCAGCTCTTCTTCAAACTTGTTTGGAAACATTGCGGCCTCCCAACGACCATTATTTCTGACAGATATGCTAGATTTGTCTGCACCTTTTGGAAGACTCTCTCGCAACAACTCAACACAAGACTTTCTTTGTCGACAACCTTCCATCCACAGACAGACAGAAGTTGTAAATCGCTTGGTAGTACAACTGCTTCGCATGTACAACCACAAGCATCGTCAAACATGGGATGACAACCTTCCATACATACAACACAACTACAATCGTGTTCAACATAGTTCTACAGGAAAGAGTCCATTTGATATATGTTATGGAACTATTCTTAAATAGATTGGATGATAAATGGTCATGATAAAGTGCAATTAGTAATCAATATAAACCCTTTTCAGCTCGACATTCCTGCATTCCTTGGCCTACATCCAGTATTCAATGTAGATCTACTTCGACCATACCATGCACCATTGTTGGAACAGAACGAATTGCAGACAACAGAACCCGAATACATCCATCCATATGTTCAGGAAACTCTTCTTTGCGATACCATTGTAGGACGACGCATACGCCATACAAGGACGAATTTCATTCCCTTATTTCAAGTATCTAAAGCAGTACAACTCCCCGTGCAAGGAAAATGGTACTCTGCTACTGAAGTAGCCAACAAGTTTCCTCACCTGAACGAATACACAATGGAGACCATTGTTTCTTAAGAAAGGAGGAATGATCCAACCAGCAGTTGACATGTTGTCGAACTTCAACAAAGTCTATCACTTCGACTACTTCAACTGCTTCGACAGGTTCAGTATCGACTTCGACAAGTCCGAACCTCGACACAACTGACTTCGACAACCTCGGCAGGTTTTATGCTCGACATACAACATATTGATATGCCTTGTCGGAACCGACGACTATCGAACATCAACGGAATGTCTTTGTCTTCCATTCGTCTGCGATGGTTGAACTTTCGAACCGTAATAACTTCTTTTGTAACTGTGTAATATCTGTATCCGGATATTCTCAATGATTACTTAGTTGAATAATCAACCAATGGAAAATAATACCATATC